>LBNU01009900.1:170254-200553 GCA_014162995.1 Artemisia annua | reverse complement strand
GCGAACTTCACCACCAACACATGATTCCACATGCTCATACTTACGTCAAAAGCTTCCCTAAAAGTTCTAAGTTACACAAAGTCAAAGAAAGATCAAAGCTACACAAAGTTAAAGAAAGATTCAACGTCAAAGGAATCTACAAAGTCTTAAGGTAAAGATCTTACTTAATGAACGGGAACTACGCAAGTACAAATCACAAAGTTCTAAGACGTATGAGCATGTTGGAATGGCGTACCATCATTGGAGACGAAGGAGTGACCAAAGGCGGATTACTACATCATATGCATCACTTCAACCACAAGGAACAAAGATTGAAGAGCAAAGAATTTTTTGTCTAATCTAACCGATTTTTGAGACGTCCTGAAACTACAAAAGTTCAAGAGTAAAGAACAAGAAGATGACGTCGAGCAACCATTCACCATTGATGACCGACCCTTAAAAGGAGATTGTTAGGAACACGTTTCACGTATTACGAAGTGTCGGTCATTAGTTTGTAATAGGTTGCTACTTTAATATCTTTATGTCTAGCATTTAATCATTTGGTAATGTAAGTTTATGATGTAATGTCACAACATGTGGAAGTCCAAGGGCCAAATGTGTAAAATAGTAAGAAGGGTCTAGTGACCCTTCGACTCCCTATATAAGAAGATGTAAACCCTCATTAGAGGGTGTTGGTTCTCTTAAAGCTATTACAATTTCATCATATCATTCATTGAGTTCCTTCCATTTTCTTCTCTATTTTTCTAGTCTCTTCTCTCCTATTCTAGTTTCTTTTTCATTCATGAATCTATGGTTGAGTATGCTTAACATGGTGACCTAACATTAGTTATTTTAACGGGCAAAAGCCGTTGAAATAAGTAATTAATTACATCTATTAATTTTTACCATGTTAA
Source organism: Artemisia annua (assembly GCA_014162995.1). Lineage (NCBI taxonomy): Eukaryota > Viridiplantae > Streptophyta > Magnoliopsida > Asterales > Asteraceae > Artemisia > Artemisia annua. The sequence continues at coordinate 199,660 of LBNU01009900.1, read as the reverse complement.
AAAATTATTTTTCAAAATAAACCAACGTTGTGAGAAAAATAGTTTTTAAACAGGTATAAATTAATCACGTGCTTTAAAAAAATTCACACTTAATGAACTTTCCACCTTACTTAGCAAGCATATCTTTTTATAATCTTATCTTCTAGACCTTATTATTATCTTGGTAGTTTTGCTTAATTAATCTAGTTTTTATCACATAAAATAGTTTTTTTAAATCTTTTATTATAAAAACCAAACATAATCCAAAAATATTTGACAATCAAGCATTAAATAAAAGACATAACGTAATTTTCAATTCAAATCTCGCCGTGGAATATGACTCTGGAAGATCTAATTAGCACTTGTCCTTAGGTGATTCTTTTATCTAACGGGAGTACTTGAAATTTAAAACTGTACTAAACCGACGAACCAAGTGCTATTTTCCAGAATTCTCATCCCAAGTACCTAAAATACAAAAAGAAACGATTTGAGGCAATATTTGATCATAATAATATGATTTTGGGTTTAAATGACCCCTTAAAAAATTATCAAATAAATCCTTATCAAATATCCCTACACTTGGGATTTGCTTGTCCTCAAGCAAACGAGCTTTTATTCTAATCAATTTACAGGTTATGGGTCATCTAACATTAATATAAAAGTAATTACAACATATATTTGTTCTATGTTAGTCAAAACAAGCACGGAAATTATATACTAGCACCTCACAATAAGTGTTGGATTCTCACATCTCTCGGGTGTAATAAGTCTATATAACACATATGGAAACGGGAAAGTATAAAACTCTCTACCTGTCATAGCACATAGATTGCCATAGGCTTGGGAAAGGATCAAATCTCCACCACTTTGGCGTAAGCACCTAGGATAAACTATCAAAGAGGTCTTTTAAGGGTTGTAATGTTAGGTGTAAGGGTATGGAAAACACGAGACGTGGATGGCAGTCCGTAGGTTTTTTCACTTTTCTTTTTCTATTTTTTTCCTTTTTCTTGATTTTTTTTCATACACTCTTGCCCTACCATCCAAAATAATCATCGAAATGGATCTTGCCTCCCTACAGTTGAACTTTTACATTACTAATTAACGACCTAAATTAAGAGAATTAAAACACTCGGAGCACTTTAAAAGTTAACATATCTAAGGGGTAATGATTTCCCCTTCCACTCCATAACGACTAGTACATTAACCCATGAGTCCCAATCATCCCAAAACTGTATTTACAAGATATGACTCGATTTAGCAACCATGTAACCAATTAGACAATTGACAAAGGGTTTAAAAAAATAACAATAATGAGTGCATACAAGGTAGGCTAATTTGATTTGGGTGTACATTTGGGGGTGGATTGTAAACAATGTTCCTCATCAATATTTTGGAATCCACCGAAATATCATGAGAACCATGAAAAAGATAGGCTCTGAGGGGTGTACTAGGGGTATCGTGTACTAAAGATGAGTACATCGCAAGGGTTTGGGAAAATTGCTTGACCGGTGTAGCCAAAGTAATTGTAAAACAGGTTTAAAACAAAGGGTTATCCGAATGCCTCTTATCGTATAGTAAATCCTAACTACATGAATGTAGTCTCCTAGCGTCCTCGAAATGTATCACAAATGCAAGTTCTAGAATCTATATACTACCGGTACACTCATAACCATTAAAGGTGAATGCTTTTTCCTAAAGGTCTAATGGCGAATCTCACATATTTGGGGTGGAAATTTTTGAGTGGTAGGATTTTTTTGCTAGCAATATAATTCCTATCCACAAGACGCTTATTAAGACTAAAGCTTCACTCCTATATTTTGTAAAAAAGTTTAAATTTGGTGCCAAATTTGCCCTAACAAGTATTTCTCTTAGTTTATTACACATTTACTTTTAAACAAAACAAAAATCAAGTGGAGTTATAGTTTCTAAGGTATCCCATTTTACCCTCGCTACACTTAAACTGAACATTGTCCCCATTACACATTTACTTTAAACAAAACAAAAATCAAGTGGGGTTATAGTTTCTAAGGTATCCCATTTTACTCTCCCTACACTTAAACTGAACATTGTCCCCAATGTTCCTACAAAGTATAAAAGTAAAGATAAAAGAGAGAAAGAAACTAGTACTCCCCTGATTTGCTCGACATGGACGATGTGAAGACATGGTTAAGTCTTCCTCAAAGAAAATAAATATCAATCAATGCTCATCCAACTTCCTCTTTATTTTCTTGTCAAATATAACCTGTAATTAACTAAGAAAATGAAACACAAAACCACGCATAAAATCGGCGGTAAAATCTACATATATAAAAATAAAATCCTAGAAAGCAAAGTAAGATATAATGCTTGCAAAATAAATGTCTACAGATTCATGGGAATTTAAAATTCTGAAATTTTTTCAAAAATATAAGAATTCCAGTAGAAAAACAAAATCTAGAAAACTGTGCAGATACAATGTCTGACGCCGTAAGATTGTAAAGCCTAACGTCGTCAGGTGTGATCTGACAGTTTTGGTTATATTTTGTTTCTAAAAAATTTCTGGAAAAATTTGAGATTTAGAACCAGGAAAAACTGCAGAACATTCATTGTGACTCAATACAAGCATTTGACTCTAAAAAAATGCATAAATATATATTCTAATCTTTATTTGTTATTGTTCATGTTTGATTTGTTCTTATAATTAATAAATGTAATCTTCCCTACACTTATCTTTTTGTAAAATACCTTTGTATGTAATTAAGACGAAGTTAAAGACAAAATAAAGCATTTTCACAAATTATTTGAGGCATGAACAATAAACAAAGAAAAATGGAGCACATATATGAAATCAAACAAAATAAAATAAACAAACAAGCAAACAAACAATTAAAAGCTTAGGTTGCCTCCCAAGAAGCGCTTTTCTTTATTAACGAGTCTTGTAGCTAGACTCAATGTCATGCCCTATCTTGTATCACCTATTCTCACATACCCAAGTGTGAGCCATCTAATTGTTGCCTCATCTTTCCTATACTTATCATTTAACTCTAAGCATCCATGATAATATCTCTTATTCTTTTCATGAGGATATTTAAGTCCGTTCCTTTTATCATTCTCACTTAGCATATCAATGGGAGGAAGTCTATTACATGCTTCAATTGAAGAATCCTTAAACTTTGGGTGCGAACGGGGCATTTGATAGACAAAATCCTCGTCTCCATCCGAGAATGTAATTAACCCATCTATAAGCTTTTCATCTAAATTAGTTAGCCTCTTAAAGGGTTTTCCAAATACGACTTGGGTCAACTTGTCATCAACAAATTCTCCTAAGTTTTGCATGACCACAAAGTCTACCAATTAAACAAAACTCCCAACAAATACGTGCAGTGGTTCAACACTAGACACAATATTATCTCCTTGCTACTCTAACTCATTTACCATGATTTTATTATAATTAGCACGAGAGATTACATTCATTGGCAAAGATGAGTTAAGGTAAGCGTCAAAACTCCTATATCCAATTTTACAAGGAAATTGCATATTAAAAAGGATATCTTTCTCAATCCTAGTCCTAGGGTCAACGTATTTGAGAGGGTCCACTACATCCTCTTCTCTAACCACATCAATAACTTCTCCGTCCCCTAAATCCTCATCAGAGTCCGTAAAACAGAAGGGGCCATTCTCATGGTCGGTGTCATGATCGGACTCATCAATTTCAAAGTCATTGCCAAAGTGATGGTCGGATGAAAGGTTTGGTGGGTTTTCGTTTTCCATAGCGGGGGCCGGAATAGGTAGCTGAAAATTTTTACGAAGGAAAATATGAATAGCATAACATATATTGCGAACAAATACACAAAGAAAGAGATAGACTAAAGAAAACTACGAAAAAGAAAATAAATCTCTGTTAGGAATACGTTTTTCATATAGAAGACTCGGTCACCCCGAGTATTGCTTAGCATTATGTAGCTCGTAGTAGTTATCATATTAGTTAGTACGTAGTTTAGTATTAGTTAGTATTTGTGGAGTCGGGTCGGGTCTTTACCCACTGTCAGCTTGATCCACAGCCTAGTAGAGGCACTTAGTATCTTGTAAGTATAAATACCCCTCACCTAGCAAGGGTGAGGGTTGGACCTTTCATTACATTCAATCTAATATCTTGCACTTTCTCTCACTAGAAAAGGCTACCATCTTTCTTTCTCTCTCTACACAACCAACGAACCAAACCACCATCTTAATCATGTTTGTGACTTAATGTTTATCCTACAATTGGTATCAAGAGCCAAGGTTTCATCTTAGGGCCTTGAATATTCGGATTTGGTGTGGTTTTCTTTGGTTTTTTGTTGGTTAGTTTAGTTAACTAGGAAAACATCTTGGTTTGATCTTATTTGTGTTACATGATTAGTGGTGTTATATTTACTTAGTCCTTCAGTTGGATAGGCTTTATCTTTCGTTAGTTTGAAGATTTGAAGGTGTTTGTAGCGTTTTTCTTGGTAGCGATTACCTCCACGTTTGGTGTTCTTCGTAGCGATTAGCTCTGCCTGGGTAGCGATTAGCTCTAGCGTTTAGTGAGATTTTGCTATTTTTGGACAACTGGACAAAATCGCTAGATAGCGACTAGTTTAGATTTTTGTGGTAGCTATTAGTTCGCTATGTATTTTAGTGGTTAGCGATTAACTAAATTCAGCGATTAGCTTTTTAGCGATTTGCTGTCTTTAGCGATTATCTCATCTAGCGATTAGCCCTCAGCAGCGATTAACTCTTGACTAGCGATTACCTTAATGCAGCGATTAGCTTTTTAGCGATTTGCTGTTTTTAGCGATTACCTCATCCAACGATTAGCTTTTTAGCGATTGGCTGTTTGTAGCGATTATCTCTATTCTAGCGATTATCCCTATTCTAGCGATTATCTCGATTTCAGCGAGTATCTCTATTTTAGCGATTATCTCTGTTGTAGCGATTATATCTATTTTTCAGCGATTTGCTCTTGTATTGTGGTGGTGTGTAGTGATTAACTCAGCAGTGAGATTGTTGTGATTTGTTAACTACTTGTGCTTNAGCGATTACCTCATCCAACGATTAGCTTTTTAGCGATTGGCTGTTTGTAGCGATTATCTCTATTCTAGCGATTATCCCTATTCTAGCGATTATCTCGATTTCAGCGAGTATCTCTATTTTAGCGATTATCTTTGTTGTAGCGATTATATCTATTTTTCAGCGATTTGCTCTTGTATTGTGGTGGTGTGTAGCGATTAACTCAGCAGTGAGATTGTTGTGATTTGTTAACTACTTGTGCTTGGTGAATTGTTGCAACTTAAGTCGTTTCGATTAATCTGAATGTGATTGGACGTTGCGAGTTAAATTTTACGACTTGACTTATCACGATTGGATATTTTGTTACTTGACTTGTCGCGACTTGACACTTAGAACATTGTTGGGTTTTAAGTAACTCTGCTTCTAATCATATCAATCTGCTGCTGACTGACTCTGCTGCTGGAATTGTGACTCTGCTGCTCATATTGAAGAACTCTGCTGCTCAGAGTTAATTATAGTATTGAGTCATGTATTTATTTTAATGATTGTATTAAATATTCTATAGGTTTAGAATATCGTTTGTGTGTGTAAAAAGTGTTTGTAAACCGTGTAGGGTTCTTTGTCTATAAAAGGAGATCCCTAGGGTTAGAGAATGTACGTGTATTAGAAAAGTCGAATTTACTTCAAGGTTGTTAAATCCTAGCATTGTAAGAGTGCTCGTATAGTTAATATATTGAAGTTTTTAGTGTGATATTCATTGTTCTTGTGTTCATCTTAAGTTATATAATATATTCCGCGTATTATATAAGTTTCTATTCAAGTCAGCTTCTATACTAGATCGTTTGCTCAACTGGGATCAACAAGCGGTATCAGAGCTTGTGTTCATAACAACAAAAGTAGCCATGGGTGATGACACACATATGATTACTGCATCCAAGATCCCAATGCTCAAGCAAGGAGAGTATGAGCTTTGGAAGATGCGCATCAGGCAGTATATGCGCATGATTGACTACAAGATGTGGAATGTGGTTCTGGATGGTGACAAGTTTCCTAGGGTCGTCGATGGGAAAGAGCTAGCTATCAAAGCCAAAGAAGATGAAGATCTCAGAAAGCTGGAGATCAAGACTCTCAGTATTCTTTTAATGGGAATACCTAATGAGTTTCAGGCTGACTTTGAACACTATGAATCTGCTAAGGCTCTTATGACTGCTGTTGAGTCAAGGTTTGGTGGTACTGAAGCTACTAAAAAGTCAAGGAAGAATGTTCTGAAGCATCAATTTGAAAACTTCACTGCTCTAAGTGGTGAAAATCTTGATGGCACTTATAACAGGCTTCAAAAACTTATAAGTCACTTGAAGCTTGTGGGTTACCTAGTTCCTGAAGAAGACATCAATCTCAAGTTTCTCAGAAGTCTTGCACCAGAATGGAGCATGCATACAGTTGTGTGGAGGAACAAAGCAGACTTTGAAACTATGAGCCTTGATAGTCTGTACAACAACTTGAAAGTATATGAAACTGAGATGAACCTCTCATCTAGTTCATCTACTTCATCTTCTGGAGCTCAAAATATAGCTTTTGTGTCATCCAATACATCTAACACTTCAGATGCTCACTCTGCTGCTAATCACTCTGCTGCTTATGGTTTATCTGCTGCTAGCACTAGCAACTCTGCTGCTGGTACTAACAACAGTGATAATAGGAGTGATGCTGCTATTTGTGCTTTCTTGGCTGATCTTACTACAGGTACTCAAGTGTTGAACCAAGATGCTGATCAAATAGATCCTGATGCACTTGAAGAGATTGATTTAAAGTGGCAGATGGCTATGTTAACCCTAAGGGCAAGAAGGTTTTTGAAGAGAACTGGGAAGCAGCTTAAGTATAAGCCTCAGGGTAACTTGGGATTTGACAAATCTCAGATGGAGTGCTACAACTGCAATAGGAAGGGTCACTTTGCCAGAGAATGTAGAGCTCCAAAGAGAATTGTAGAACTTCCAAAGAAGAATGATGCTGAGTCAAAGCCATCTACTGCTTTGGTGTCTTGTGATGGGTTAGGTGACTATGACTGGAGTGACATGGCTGGAGAAGAACCACATCAAGGGTTCATTGCTGAAGTAAAGACTCCAAAGAAAAACTTTGCTCTTATGGCCTATGCTTCTTCATCATCTGGTTCTGACTCTGAGGTATCCAATGAGTCAAATGATTCTACTTGTTCTTTTAAATCTTGTTCTGACGCCATAGATGAACTTAAATATAGGAATGAAAGTCTTAGGCAAGAGGTTGAGTCTCTAAAACTTGATAACTAAAGTTATAAAGTAGGAATTGAAAATGTTGAAAGAAGATTAGATTATCTTAAAGAGATGGAGCTTGAATATGTAGATAGAATTAATGTACAGGATGGTGAGCTTTTTGTTAAAAACACTGAGATAGATACACTTAAAAGAAAATTAACAGAAGCAGAACAGGCTAGAGATGAGGCTCTTGCAGATAAAGACAAACATATTGTAAGAGTTGAAAAACATAAATTTGCTTCAACTACCATAGATAATACTATTCAGTGTCAATTAATGAAAATAGGTAGTGGCATAGGGTATACTGAAGTAGCTCCTCCAATGAAAAGTGCTTTTGTTCCACCAGGAAAGGAGCTATCCTTCATGAGTAAACCAGAAGAGATCAAACCTAGTGAAGAAATCAGTAATGTATCTATTCAAACAACTAGGGTTGAAAATAAGTGGTCTGATGCACCCATCATTGAAGATTGGGTTTCAGATAGTGAGGATGAACAGACTGAGCCAACACAAAATGTTAAAAAGGAAGAAATTCCTAAAGTTGATATGGCTAGAGTTAAACAGGATAGGTTTCTGAAACCTGTGCTAGTTCATAATATGTCTAGAAAAGTGGTTTAATATAATGATGTACCTAGACATCACATGGAGAGGTTTACTAACAAGCCTAGGGGTAATCAAAGGAATTTCAATAACCTAGTTTCGCATAAATTAGGTAATGACTTTCAATTACAAAAGAAGGCATGTTATAATTGTGGTAGTTTTGAGCATTTAATTGCAGACTGTAAAGTCTACCAAAAACCTGTTTGGAACCAATATACAAGAGTGAATCATCAAAACTTTTCAAAAAGGACTCACTCTCCTTCCAAAAGACAAATGGTTCCAAGAGCATTGTTATTGAGATCTGGTGTTACTAGATCAATTATAACTGCTCAACCAAACAGGTCTTTTCATAATAAAACAACTGATCCTAGTTCTCAAAGAGCAGTAAAATCTGCTGCTAAGGCAAAAGACTCTGCTGCTGTTACAAAAGCTGACTCTGCTGCCAAGGCAAAGAGTTCTACTGCTATTTCAAAATCTATAACAGATACAGTTGTTGGAAACCACTTTTATGCTGTTAAGGCCTCAGCTTGCTGGACTTGGAAACCAAAATCTAATGCTTTATCTAAAGTTCCCAATACCAGCAGTGCATCAATGGACCTCACTAAGTATAATTATGTTGATGCACAGGGCAGATCCAAGCCAGTGATGGCTTGGGTCAAAAAGAGAAACTGATTTCTCTACTTTTCATGTGCAGGGCAATCTACAGGATGAGCTAAAAGACAAAGGAATTATTGATAGTGGTTGCTCTGGAAATATGACAGGAGACATTTCCCAACTTGAGGATTTTAAGCTAATTGAAAATGGTGGAAGTGTTGCCTTTGGAAATGATGTCAATGGAGGAAAGATCATAGGTACTGGTACTATCATAACAGGTAGTTTGGATTTTGAGAAAGTGCTCCTTGTGGATGGAATAAAGTTCAATCTCTTTAGTGTGTCACAAATTTGTGACAAAAGGAATTTTGTTCTTTTTACTAATACTGAATGTCTTATCCTTTCTCCAGACTTTAAGTTGCCAGATGACAAATTCGTGCTACTCAAAGTTCCTAGATCTGATAACATATACAGTGATCATATAAAGAACATAGTTCCCAAAACAGCTTTAACTTGTCTACTTGCAAAGGCCACTTTTGATGAATCTAAACTATGGCACAGGAGACTTGGACACTTGAATTTCAAAACTATAAACAAATTGGTCAAAGGAAATCTTGTCATAGGATTACCTTCAAAAGTTTTTGAAAATATTGAAACCTGTGTTGCTTGTCAAAAGGGTAAACAACACAGAGTATCTTTTAAGTCCAAAGTTGTTAATAGCATTACAAAGCCTTTAATTTGCTTCATATGGATTTATTTGGACCAGTTTATGTGAATAGTCTGAATAGGAAGCAATATTGCCTTGTTGTCACAGATGATTTTAGCAGGTTTACATGGGTATTCTTTCTAGCTTCTAAGGATGAAACCACTGAGATTCTTAAAGAATTCATCATTAGAATAGAAAACCTAGTTAATCATAAAGTAAAAATAATCAGATGTGATAATGGAACTGAATTTAAGAATTATGCTATGAATCAGTTCTATGTGGGTAAGGGTATTTTAAGACAGTACAATATTGCTAGAACTCCTCAACAAAATAGTGTTGCAAAGAGGAGAAATAGGACATTGATTGAGGCTGCTAGGACTATATTGTCAGATTCTAAGTTACCTATACCTTTTTGGGCTGAAGCAGTGAACACTGCCTGTTTTGTTCAGAATAGGAGTAAGGTAGTTAAGCCTCACAATAAGACCCCTTATGAATTATTTCATGGTAAAAAGCCAATGATAGCTTTCTTTAGACCTTTTGGGTGTCCAATTACTATCTTAAATACCAAAGACCAGTTAGGCAAGTTTGATGAGAAGGCTGATGAGGGTTACTTTGTTGGATACTCTGTAAATAGTAAAGCTTTCAGGGTGTTCAACAAGAGAACTAGATTTGTAGAGGAGAATTTGCATATTAAGATGAGAATAAACCTAATACTGCAAAGACAGAACCTGAGTGGTTGTTTAATATTGATATGCTAACCAAAACCATGAATTATGAGCCAGTGATTGCAGGTGTAGATACTAACCATGATGCAGGTACAAAAGAAAATGTTTCTGCAGCTAAAGATGCAAAGAAGTCCACACCTCAAGAGGAGTTTGTTCTGGTTAATAAATGGAAGATTGGTTCTACTTCTACTCACACTCAGGAGACTCCCAGCTCACAAGATGATCCTTCTCCCAAGGGAGATGGAGGGGGTAGTATGCAATCATCTAGTGAAGATCAAGTGATTGATAATTGTGTGAACAAGGAAACTGCTCCCAGCAGCAGTTTATCTGATTCTGCTGCTAAAGTTGCAGACAACTCTGCTGCTAAAGCTGCAGACAACTCTGCTACTAAACATGCAGGCAACTCTGCTGAGCAAACTACTCCAGAGATACTTAAGTTTCCTTCAATGGGCACACAAGGCATATCCTTGGTTGATGAACACACTCAAGATGATCCAGAGATGCCTGGATTAACAGAAATCTATGAAGATACAGATGATGAATCTCTTGAAGGTGAAATTTTTGGTGCTCAGACTGACTTCAACAACATGGAGCTCAATATTCTTGTCAGTCCTACAAAGACAACAAGAATTCATATAAATCATCCAAAGGAGAATATTTTAGGTGATCCATCATCTAGTGTTCAAACAAGGAGGGTGACTAAGGAAGTGCTACACAAAGGTTTCTTTGCTAGATCTCTACTTCAAGAAATAGTCATAAAGATCTGCAAAATTGCCTTTTTGCTTGTTTTCTATCACAAATAGAACCCAAGAATGTATATAAAGCCTTACAAGAATCAATTTGGTTGGAAGCTATGCAGGAGGAACTTCTACAATTCAGATTACAAGAAGTTTGGACCTTGGTTGATCTACCTAATGGAAAGAGGGCTATTGGAACAAAATGGGTTTTCAGATGCAAAAGAGATTAAAGAGGCATTGTGGTGAGAAACAAAGCAAGATTAGTTGCTCAAGGATACACACAACAAGAAGGCATTGATTATGATGAAGAATATGCACCTGTGGCAAGGATTGAGGCCATTAGACTGTTTTTGGCATTCGCTTCATATAAAGATTTTGTAGTGTATCAAATGGATGTGAAAGGTGCTTTTCTGTATGGGGAAATCAAAGAGGAGGTTTATGTTTCACAACCACCTGGTTTTGAAGATCCAAATTTCCCTGACAGAGTATATAGAGTTGATAAAGCACTGTATGGTTTGCGTCAAGCTCCTAGGGCATGGTATAAAAAGTTGTCCACCTATCTTTTAGAATGTGGTTACACTAAGGGTAGGATTGATAAAACTTTGTTCATTAAAAAGACTAAAGATGATATTCTGCTAGTTCAAGTCTATGTTGATGACATCATATTTGGTTCTACAAGCAAGGCTATGTGTGAGGAGTTTGAGAAGATAATGAAAGACAAGTTTTCTATGAGTTCTATTTGAGAACTTACTTTCTTTTTGGGATTACAAGTGAAACAAAAGGAAGATGGCATATTTATTCACCAAGAGAAATATGTGACTGATATTTTAAAGAAGTTTGGATTCACAGATGCCAAGCCTGCAAAGACTACTATGGAGAAAGACAAACCATTGCTTAAAGATGAAGAAAGCAGAGATGTGGATGTTCATGTGTACAGATCAATGATGGGTTCATTGATGTATCTTACAGCATCAAGACCAGATATTATGTTCTCTATTTGTGCATGTGCAAGATTTCAAGTTACTCCTAAAGAATCACATCTAAATGCAGTCAAGAGAATCTTTAGATACTTAAAGCATCAACCAAAATTGGGGCTTTGGTATCTTAAGAATTCACCTTTTGAGTTAGAGGCTTACTCTGACAGTGATTATGCTGGGTGTTGCTTGGATAGAAAATCCACAACAGGAGGATGTCAATATCTTGGAAATAGGCTGGTGTAATGGCAATGCAAGAAACAAACTGTGGTGGCAAACTCTTCAATAGAAGCTGAGTATGTAGTTGCTTCTAGTAGCTGTGGTCAAGTGCTTTGGATGCAAAATCAATTGCTGTACTATGGGTACAACTTTTTGAACACCAAAATACATATAGACAATAACAGTACTTTGTGCGTAGTTAAAAATCCTGTTTTTCACTCTAAAACAAAACATATTGAGATAAGACATCATTTTATTAGAGATTGCTATGAAAAGAAGTTGATTCAAGTTGTTAAAGTTCATACTGATAAAAATGTTGCAGATCTATTCACTAAACATTTTGATGTGGGTAGGTTTCAATATTTAATTGCAAGTATTGGTATGATCAATCTTTAGAAAAACTTATCTCAATGTGTTCTTGTTAAGTTTTGTAAAAGGATTTGTAATGTTATTGTTCTTAATAAGTTTGTTGTATATTTCCTTATGTGAATCTGCTGCTAAGGTCTACTCTACTGCTGGTAACTCTGCTGCTAAGTTAGATCTTGCAATTTTGGACTTGTTTGTTTTGTGTTGTTGGACTAATCTTTTGCAGGTTAAGGTTAACATGGATGTATTTGTTGTATGTACAAGAAAGTAATAAGTGTTGCCTTTGGAAATGATGTCAATGAAGGAAAGATCATAGGTACTGGTACTATCAGAACAGGTAGTTTGGATTTTGAGAAAGTGCTCTTTGTGGATGGACTAAAGTTTAATCTCTTTAGTGTGTCAAAAATTTGTGACAAAAGGAATTTTGTTCTTTTTACTGATACTGAATGTCTTATCCTTTCTCCAGACTTTAAGTTGCCAGATGACAAATTCGTGCTACTCAAAGTTCCTAGATCTGATAACATATACAGTGATCATATAAAGAACATAGTTCCCAAAAGAGCTTTAACTTGTCTACTTGCAAAGGCCACTTTTGATGAATCTAAACTATGGCACAGGAGACTTGGACACTTGAATTTCAAAACTATGAACAAATTGGTCAAAGGAAATCTTGTTAGAGGATTACCTTCAAAAGTTTTTGAAAATCTTGAAACCTGTGTTGCTTGTCAAAAGGGTAAACAACACAGAGTATCTTTTAAGTCCAAAGTTGTTAATAGCATTACAAAGCCTTTAATTTGCTTCATATGGATTTATTTGGACCAGTTTATGTGAATAGTCTGAATAGGAAGCAATATTGCCTTGTTGTCACAGATGATTTTAGCAGGTTTACATGGGTATTCTTTCTAGCTTCTAAGGATGAAACCACTGAGATTCTTAAAGAATTCATCACTAGAATAGAAAACCTAGTTAATCATAAAGTTAAGATAATCAGATGTGATAATGGAACTGAATTTAAGAATTATGCTATGAATCAGTTCTGTGTGGGTAAGGGTATTTTAAGACAATACAGTGTTGCTAGAACTCCTCAACAAAATAGTGTTGCAGAGAGGAGAAATAGGACATTGATTGAGGCTGCTAGGACTATGTTTTCAGATTCTAAGTTACCTATACCTTTTTGGGCTGAAGCAGTGAACACTGCCTGTTTTGTTCAGAATAGGAGTAAGGTAGTTAAGCCTCACAATAAGACCCCTTATGAATTATTTCATGGTAAAAAGCCAATGATAGCTTTCTTTAGACCTTTTGGGTGTCCAATTACTATCTTAAATACCAAATACCAGTTAGGCAAGTTTGATGAGAAGGCTGATGAGGGTTACTTTGTTGGATACTCTGTAAATAGTAAAGCTTTCAGGGTGTTCAACAAGAGAACTAGATTTGTAGAGGAGAATTTGCATATTAAGTTTGATGAGAATAAACCTAATACTGCAAAGACAGAACCTGAGTGGTTGTTTAATACTGATATGCTAACCAAAACCATGAATTACGAGCCAGTGATTGCAGGTGTAGATACTAACCATGATGCAGGTACAAAAGAAAATGTTTTTGCAGCTAAAGATGCAAAGAAGTCCACACCTCAAGAGGAGTTTGTTCTGGTTAATAAATGGAAGATTGGTTCTACTTCTACTCATACTCAGGAGACTCCCAGCTCACAAGATGATCCTTCTCCCAAGGGAGATGGAGGGGGTAGTATGCAATCATCTAGTGAAGATCAAGTGATTGATAATAGTGTGAACAAGGAAACTGCTCCCAGCAGCAGTTTACCTGATTCTGCTACTAAAGCTGCAGACAACTCTGCTGCTAAAGCTGCAGACAACTCTGCTACTAAACATGCAGGCAACTCTGCTGAGCAAACTACTTCTCCAGAGATACTTAAGTTTCCTTCAATGGGCACACAAGGCATATCCTTGGTTGATGAACACACTCAAGATGATCCAGAGATGCCTGGATTGACAGAAATCTATGAAGATACAGATGATGAATCTCTTGAAGGTGAAATTTTTGGTGCTCAGACTGACTTCAACAACTTGGAACTCAATATTCTTGTCAGTCCTACAAAGACAACAAGAATTCATATAAATCATCCAAAGGAGAATATTTTAGGTGATCCATCATCTAGTGTTCAAACAAGGAGGGTAACTAAGGAAGTGCTACACAAAGGTTTCTTTGCTAGATCTCTACTTCAAAGAAATACTACCTCCGTCCCATATTTATTGTCCATCTTTCTTTTTTCGGTTGTCCCAAATTAATTGTCCACTTCTATAAATGGATAGGGAATATAAATCAAGTTTACCATATTACCCTTATTTGTAGTTATTATTACAAACTTTAAAGAAGTTGGAAATTAATTGATTAAGGGTAAAACTGTCTTGGTGCAAAAAGTAAGAGAGAGAAAGCTGTAAAGGTGATGCTTTTCTAAAACTGTGTGTCTTTTGTCTGTGGACAATAATTTTGGGACGGAGGTAGTAGTCATAAAGATCTGCAAAATTGCCTTTTTGCTTGTTTTCTATCACAAATAGAACCCAAGAATGTATATAAAGCCTTACAAGAATCAATTTGGTTGGAAGCTATGCAGGAGGAACTTCTACAATTCAGATTACAAGAAGTTTGGACATTGGTTGATCTACCTAATGGAAAGAGGGCTATTGGAACAAAATGGGTTTTCAGATGCAAAAGAGATGAAAGAGGCATTGTGGTGAGAAACAAAGCAAGATTAGTTGCTCAAGGATACACACAACAAGAAGGCGTTGATTATGATGAAGTATATGCACCTGTGGCAAGGATTGAGGCCATTAGACTGTTTTTGGCATTTGCTTCATATAAAGATTTTGTAGTGTATCAAATGGATGTGAAAGGTGCTTTTCTGTATGGGGAAATCAAAGAGGAGGTTTATGTTTCACAACCACCTGGTTTTGAAGATCCAAATTTCCCTGACAGAGTATATAGAGTTGATAAAGCACTGTATGGTTTGCATCAAGCTCCCAGGGCATGGTATGAAAAGTTGTCCACCTATCTTTTAGAATGTGGTTACACTAAGGGTAGGATTGATAAGACTTTGTTCATTAAAAAGACTAAAGATGATATTCTGCTAGTTCAAGTCTATGTTGATGACATCATTTTTGGTTCTACAAGCAAGGCTATGTGTGAGGAGTTTGAGAAGATAATGAAAGACAAGTTTTCTATGAGTTCTATGGGAGAACTTACTTTCTTTTTGGGATTACAAGTGAAACAAAAGGAAGATGGCATATTTATTCACCAAGAGAAATATGTGGCTGATATTTTAAAGAAGTTTGGATTCACATATGCCAAGCCTACAAAGACTACTATGGAGAAAGACAAACCATTGCTTAAAGATGAAGAAGGCAGAGATGTGGATGTTCATGTGTACAGATCAATGATTGGTTCATTGATGTATCTTACAGCATCAAGACCAGATATTATGTTCTCTATTTGTGCATGTGCAAGATTTCAAGTTACTCCTAAAGAATCACATCTAAATGCAGTCAAGAGAATCTTTAGATACTTAAAGCATCAACCAAAATTGGGGCTTTGGTATCTTAAGAATTCACCTTTTGAGTTAGAGGCTTACTCTGACAGTGATTATGCTGGGTGTTGCTTGGATAGAAAATCCACAACAGGAGGATGTCAATATCTTGGAAATAGGCTGCTGTCATGGCAATGCAAGAAACAAACTGTGGTGGCAAACTCTTCAATAGAAGCTGAGTATGTAGTTGCTTCTAGTTGCTGTGGTCAAGTGCTTTGGATGCAAAATCAATTGCTGTACTATGGGTACAACTTTTTGAACACCAAAATACATATAGACAATAACAGTACTTTGTGCATAGTTAAAAATCCTGTTTTTCACTCTAAAACAAAACATATTGAGATAAGACATCATTTTATTATAGATTGCTATGAAAAGAAGTTGATTCAAATTGTTAAAGTTCATACTGATAAAAATGTTGCAGATCTACTCACTAAACATTTTGATGTGGGTAGGTTTCAGTATTTAATTGCAAGTATTGGTATGATCAATCTTTAGAAAAACTTATCTCTATGTGTTCTTGTTAAGTTTTTTAAAAGGATTTGTACTGTTATTGTTCTTAATAAGTTTGTCGTATATTGCCTTATGTGAATCTGCTGCTAAGGTCTACTCTACTGCTGGTAACTCTGCTGCTAAGTTAGATCTTGCAATTTTGGACTTGTTTGTTTTGTGTTGTTAGACTAATCTTTTGCAGGTTAAGGTTAACATGGATGTATTTGCTGTATGTACAAGAAAGTAATTAAACATAAAAGTCAAGTTTATTCCATGGATAAAAGATGCAGATTACAAAGAAAAGTTCATACAAAACACAAAAGGATCTACATCACATGATTTCTACTAAGAAGACTACTCCATGGGTCCTTTTCCTTTGTCCTTGGGATCTGGCATTTTCTTGTGTACTCCACTGGCTTGCATCTTCTCATCCCACAACCTTGGACAAGCAAGCCCCAACACAACCTTGAGGGGAGGCTTTCTTTTTGATTTGGAGGACTCAGGAACAGGAACAACAGGCAAAGGAGGCATCTTTGACAAAGCTGATTGCAGGGCTTGAGTAAGAGCATTAGGAAGCTTCTCTGCAAGATTAGCAGTGTCTTCTTCATGAGGAACTCTAGATCGTCCCTCACCCCTTGAAGTACCTTCACCTTTTTTTCTGGTGGGTGCTCTGTAGTTTCTATGCCATGGAAGATAGGCAGCATTGATGTCATGTTTGAATTTACGAGCCTGTTCCTTGGTTCTGATTAATCTACGGGGAGGATGGTATGGTGGCAAGTATGGTGGCATTGGCATGATGTCGTTTGAAGTGTCAAACTCTGAGTCAGATGAATCAGAAGAGTCAGAGGAGATGTCGATAATTTCTCTTTTTGGTGCCATGAGAAATTTTGGATAAGATTGATTTTTGATGAAAAAGAGTGTTTGATTTGATATGATAGGATGATAAGGGTTTGATTTGTTTTATAATTGGAAGTGATCGGATTTTCCTCTTATAAAGAATCAAAATTGGGGAAAATAATTAATGCGTAGTGGGTGATTAGCATTAATTATGGTTAATATAGTGGAAACTTTGACTTTTGACCAAGAAGTTTCAAGATACAGTCAACTCTGCTGCTAGACTAAACAACTCTGCTGCTAGTTATTTAACTCTGCTGCTGGTCGTGCTGCTACTTAGGGTTCTGCTGCTCGGTTTAAAAGTGGAAGGGCGGTTATGTAACTTACCAAATCAAGTTAAAAACCTAATTGATTCTCACTCTTGAATCCAGTGATGGAAACCCTAGCCAAATGGAAAATATAGGGGGTTCAGCTGATCAAACTAGGTTTGATACTGAGCAAAAGTCCAATGATTCACCTCTCAAGGAAGGTCACACATCCCGAAGTGATAAGGACAGATCAGTGACTAAGGAATTGATGGATGATAATGTACAAAATGACAATGTCCATGATTCACCTCTCGGACCAGGTAATACAGGTCGAAGTGATGAGACTAGAATGAAACAAATTGAGGAATTGATGGGTAAATGTACCACTTTAGAAACCAGATGCACCAAGTTGGAGTTTATTGTTTCTGCACAAACCAAGCTAATCACTAAAATGCAGAAACATATGAAGCTGCTGTTGAAATTGAAGAAATCAAGATCTTCAACCTTCAAGCTATTTAAGAAAGTGGGACCTTCAAAGCACATTGGATCCTCTTCTCTACCTACTGATATGGAGTTGGATGCTTCCAAATAGGGGAGGAATGATTTGGAGAAAACAGGGGAGGATAAAATTCAGGAAGAAAATGTTGCTGATGATGGTCTAGTATTGGGTGATGATATGGAAATTGATAGTGATGGTGATGGTAAAAATGTTGTAAATTATGTGGTTGCTGGCAGAGAAGGACATGAGGTTGTATTGGAGAAAATTGTGGAAACTTCAGAGTCAGTAGTGGATAAACTCAAAAATTTGGAACCTGAACAACTTGTGAAGGCTACAGAGTTGATGAGTGGGGATTTAAAGGCTTTTGGAGATACTGTGAAAGAATCTGCTGCTGGTAACTCTGCTGCTCCAGAATCTGCTGCTGGTAACTCTGCTGCTCCAGAAACTGCTGCTCCTAGTGTTGTTGATCAGAGTGTAGTAAATGAAGAAACTATTACTGGGCACTCTGCTGCTCATGAACATGTTGTTGAACACTCTGATGCTGATAAAGATAATATTGCTGATCCTGCTGCTAAACCAAAAGATGACTCTGCAGATGCACAAGGATCTGCTATTGGCTCTAGTGACAAAGCTGCTGCTGAGGCAATGATTGAATTNTTAATTGTTGAAAACAAAATCAAAAAGGTCAGAACACATAGAGCTATTTATGAGGCTGTACCTTTGGTGCCTAAAATGTTTGCATTTTTACTTAAAGATGGAAAAGGTTTTTCTGGCAAACTTACACCACTTTTACCTTATATGGTGGAACTTGTGCAAAACAATCAGGATGAAGGATCAGAAAATCCCACTGAATCCCAACACACATCCACTTTTGAAGATTCAAATGAGGTTTCATCCCCTAACACTGAAAAGACCCAAACACATAGGACAACCTCAAAGGGCACTGAGCATTCTCAGGCTAGTGTCAGGATGGAAAAACAACACGAGACTGTCTTAGGTGATGGAGAAGGCAGATTAGAAAGGGCTGACACTACTGCTACTAGCTTAGAAGCAGAGCAGGACAGTGTTAACATCAATAAGACCCAATCCAAGGCAACATCTAGTGATAAAGGTTCTTCTGAACCTGAATCCAGTGATGGAAACCCTAGCCAAATGGAAAATATAGGGGGTTCAGGTGATCAAACTAGGTTTGATACTGAGCAAAAGTCCAATGATTCACCTCTCAGGGAAGGTCACACATCCCGAAGTGATAAGGACAGATCAGTGACTAAGGAATTGATGGATGATACTGTACAAAATGACAATGTCCATGATTCACCTCTCGGACCAGGTAATACAGGTCGAAGTGATGAGACTAGAATGAAACAAATTGAGGAATTGATGGGTAAATGTACCACTTTGGAAACCAGATGCACCAAGTTGGAGTTTATTGTTTCTGCACAAACCAAGCTAATCACTAAAATGCAGAAACAGATGAAGCTGCTGTTGAAATTGAAGAAATCAAGATCTTCAACCTTCAAGCTATTTAAGAAAGTGGGACCTTCAAAGCACATTGGATCCTCTTCTCTACCTACTGATATGGAGTTGGATGCTTCCAAATAGGGGAGGAATGATTTGGAGAAAACAGGGGAGGATAAAATTCAGGAAGAAAATGTTGCTGATGATGGTCTAGTATTGGGTGATGATATGGAGATTGATAGTGGTGGTGATGGTAAAAATGTTGCAAATTATGTGGTTGCTGGCAGAGAAGGACATGAGGTTGTATTGGAGAAAATTGTGGAAACTTCAGAGTCAGTAGTGGATAAACTCAAAAATTTGGAACCTGAACAACTTGTGAAGGCTACAGAGTTGATGAGTGGGGCTTTAAAGGCTTTTGGATATACTATGAAAGAATCTGCTGCTGGTAACTCTGCTGCTCCAGAATCTGCTGCTGGTAACTCTGCTGCTCCAGAAACTGCTGCTCCTAGTGTTGTTGATAAGAGTGTAGTAAATGAAGAAACTATTACTGGGCACTCTGCTGCTCATGAACATGTTGTTGAACACTCTGATGCTGATAAAGATAATATTGCTGATCCTGCTGCTAAACCAAAAGATGACTCTGCAGATGCACAAGGATCTGCTATTGGCTCTAGTGACAAAGCTGCTGCTGAGGCAATGATTGAATTAGCAAAGACAATAGACCAACAACAACAATCACAACCACAACCACCTACAGAGATTCCTACAACACAACCAACATCATTCACTCAACCTATTCATGTTTCTAAGTTGCCAACAAAGGGGGTGTCTATCAGAGAACCTTCTGTTCCTATCAAGAAAGCTAAGTCTATTGCTTCAAGTTCTGACAAAGGTATAGGAAAGATGGAAGAGAAACTTGAGGTTGATTCAAGTGATGAAGAAGTGGATTATTCTTAGATTCCACCTGAATTTTGGCCTAAGGATAAACTTGAAAAACTTGATAGAGAAGAAGCTTTAAAACTTCAAAAACAAGAATATTTAGAGCTTGAGGAAGCAGAAAGACTTCAAGCTGAAAAAGTTGCAAATGATCTTAAAGCTTATGAAGCATGGGAGGATGTGTTGATTAAGACTGAGGTTGACATTGAGTTTAGTAAGCTGGTGAAGATTGAGGAGCAAGAAGTTCCTACTTTTGATGTCAAAGCTTGGTTAAACACTGTCACTGACAAGAAGAGGAAGGAAGTTGCTGCTGCTAGAAAGAAGAAAAAGATTCTCAAAGGGCCAACACCTTTACAGCAAAGAAGAAATAAGGAGAAATATCTTAACAAAGTTAAGAAATTTAAAATGGTTGTTCTAAGGGAAAAGACTGACTCTCAAATTGATGAAATGTATCACCATGCCAGAACTGAATGTGATAGGATCATTGCTATAGGTTCTAAAGAAGATGAAGAAATTATAGCTATAATGAACAGAAAACTCAGAGGTGATAAGTCTACTGGTGAGCCTGAGAATATTAAAGATGTTGAGAATGCTACTGAGCCTAAAGAAGCAGAACAAGAGAAGAATACATCTGACATCAAACCTGTTCTCTCTGATGAAAGCAAGAAGAGAAGAACAATTCAGAAAACATTTGCAATGAAAAAAAGAAAGGTTGATGGTGCTTGTGGTTCTTGACTGAATAAGGGAGAAAGTACTGGAGATGAGGCTGACAGGCAAAGAGTGATGACTCTTACTTTTCTTTCACCACACAAAGAACCAGATCTCTTAAATCCTACACCTCTAGATGTTAAACATCCAATTGTATCATACATAGTGGGACTTAGGGATTATGGAAGCAAGAAAAGAATTACGTGGGCTTTTGAAAGAACTAATGGTACATGGACTCACTTTCTATCATTTGAGCACATGATGTACCATATGGATAGAAGTGATGTTTGTGATCTCTGGAGGATTTATAAAGAGAAATATGGAGCAGCAAGACCAGAAGATGGAAATGAATTGATAAACTATTACAGGTTAAAGCTTATGTTTGAACCTAATGATGGTGATTTTGAATGGAAAGCACTCAAGTCTGGAAATGTTCAAAAATGGTATTTGTATCAGTCTTGTGGTGTTCATTCTTTGACTATTGGAGGGACAGTCATCTTCATGCTTGCTGAGAAGAATTATCCAATGCTTAACAATCACACAGCAATCATTTTCCAGATGTTGAAGCCTAAGATGCTTCATTTGTAGTATGAGTTTGATGAACAGGCTTATAACTTAGTCACCAAATATGAGAAGATACTTGTTGATAGTGGTGAAGTTAACGGGTAAGTGTTTGGAAGCATCCTCTTGGTGGTTATTCGTACTTATAAGAAACTTGATGATTTAGGAGGTAAATATCAAGTTTAGGGGAGGATTGTTGGGTTTTAAGTAACTCTTCTTCTAATAATATCAATCTGCTGCTGACTGACTCTGCTGCTGGAATTGTGACTCTGCTGCTCATATTGAAGAACTCTGCTGCTCAGAGTTAATTATAGTATTGAGTCATGTATTTATGTTAATGATTGTATTAAATATTCTATAGCTTTAGAATATCGTTTGTGTGTGTAAAAAGTCTTTGTAAACCATGTAGGGTTCCTTGTCTATAAAAGGAGATCCCTAGGGTTAGAGAATGTACGTGTATTAGAAAAGTCGAATTCACTTCAAGGTTGTTAAACCCTAGCATTGTAAGAGTGCTCGTATAATTAATATATTGAAGTGTTTAGTGTGATATTCATTGTTCTTGTGTTCATCTTAAGTTATATAATATATTCCGCGTATTATATAAGTTTCTATTCAAGTCAGCTTCTATACTAGATCCTTTGCTCAACTGGGATCAACAGACAAATTGTGACTCATCTAAGTTCTCATTCTATGTCTATTTCGCACGTTACATCTTTTCGGTTTCTTCTGTTGACTTTAGTAAAATCCCGGGAAAGAATTGATTTCTCGGTTTAAGTCACAAGAGTTGTAAAATCCCGGTTAAGAATACATCATGACAACTACGGCTTCAACTGATGACATTCAAGATGCTGGGTCCGATACACGACCTCCTATGCTCGATAGGACTGATTATGAATCATGGTCTCAACGAATTCGACTTTACTGTCAAGGGAAGGAGAATGGGGAAAACATTCAAAAATCAATTGATGAAGGACCGTTTCAAATGGGCAACACTAGAGATGTTATCTCCACAAGTGAAGATGGTACAGTCACATTGGGAATTGAAAGACCACGCACTTACAATGATCTTAATGAAGCTGAAAAGAATCGCTACGAGGCAGATATTCGAGCCTCCAACATTGTGATACAAGGGTTACCCAAGGACGTGTATAAGCTCATTAACTTCAACACAGACGCCAAAGCTGTTTGGGATAATGTCAAAATGCTGCTAGCTGGTTCGGAACTTACCAAAGAAGATCATGAGTCTCAGTTGTATGATGAGTTTGAGCACTTCAAGATGAACCCCAGTGAAAACATTACAGACTACTATGTCAGATTCCATAAGCTTGTTAATGACATGAAGATGATCAGAATGACAATGCCTAACATCCAACTCAACTCAAAGTTTGTTAACAACATGTCACCAGAATGGGATCGATTCGTCACAGCTGTGAAGCTCAACAAATGACTCAGAACCACCAACTATGAACAGCTTTATGCTTACTTGCAACAACATGAGAAGCATGCAATGTATGACCGTTAGTTGAGAGAGAAGCTCAATCCTACGACGAATGACCCTCTTGCACTCATCTCCAGTGTTCATGCATGATGCGTGGGTTTTGCAACCTTCGCAATTAGGTTTTAACTCTCAAGGGATCTTGAGAAGCTTACTACCCCCACCAGTCAGTGTACCTGACCGATGTAGTATAGTGAAGTGGCATGTACTGTGGGATTGATCGTTCTCTCGAGGAATAGTGTCGTTAGGATTGAAGGCTACTCTAATTTAGGTCTAAGGGTTGAGGGATGATTCTTTTTGTATTTTTTATATTTTATAAAAGCAAGTAAAATCTCGGGTATTTAGAAGAGTGGGCGGAATTAGTTGCTGGTCAATTAACCCAAATAACTACTTATGCAAATAAAATAAAATAACAAGAAAAAGTAAAATTGTTGTGAAACTTATATGAGAGAAAAATGTGTTTACTTAGATTTCCTTACTCCCGCTATCTTTTACCGGTTGATTGGTTTGTTGTAATTGTGTGTATGACGGGTTGTATTCTTTTAAACCATTCGTAGGGCCATGTACGATCTTCCCTAACTCTATAAGCTCCTACTTCACTCCTATGTCGAGCCGACTAAAAGCTCCTAACATGGGATCACTAGAATTCGCTTATGCATTAAATACAACCATATAATCGTAGTACACATCCGATTCATGTTTCTTAAGACGTTCAAGCAAGTTACCGTATAGGAGGTTAGCCAGTTTTCTTAAGCCTAACATCGACTTCACCCACCCACAACAATCACAAACAAACTAACAACATGTAATCAATAGCTAGGTTTCATAAGATCCAAGCAAACACAAGAAAAACCTAGCCTAGCATGTTAAAGTAAAGACAAGCATAAGATATAATCAAACAACACATAGACATATTGATAAATTTGAAAGGAGACTTATCTTTAATTGAACATCAAGGCCTCAAGGGTGAAAAACCCCTTAAAATACAGTGTTTTACGAAATAGGGTTTATCCCTAAAGTTCTCCCAAAAGTTGCACACCTAATGAATGAAAATTAGACGAATATATATATATTTTACAATCTAACGGCGTCACATTTTAGAGTGTGACGCCGTCACCTCGCCGCCAAAACTCTCTCGGATTGCTCAGATCTACTCTTGATGTCGTCCCCCTTTAAATGTCTCTGGGCCGTCTCCCTTTGAGCTACGACGTGACGGCCTACTCCCATTTACACGTGACGCCGTCACGTGTAATTCTTCCAAAATCTTTCTGGGGCGTCTATTGTAAAAATCATCCACCTCTTTGTCAAAGCGTGACGCCGTCACCTCGTAAAGAGTGACGCCGTCAGGTACTGTTTTCAGCTTGGTTTTGAGACTTTGTCGTTTTCTTCACTTTTATGCTCCAAAAACGTCCAAAATGCTTCCTTTTCCAAATTTCCTCTCCAAAGTACCTAAAATGACAAAAGGAACGATTTAAGGCAATAATTGATCAAATAATTACAGATTATGGCTTAAATGACCCCCTAAAAGCGTAACACTTTTCGCCTCATCAAATACCCTTACACTTGAGATTTGCTTGTCCTCAAATAGTTATTCCACCCTAGTCATAACAAGCACGGAAATCATACACTAGCACCTCATAAATAGTGTTTGGATACTCTCATCTCTCGGGTGTTATAAACGTATATAACTAAATGGAAATGGAAGAAATATCACTCACTACCTGTCATAGCAAATAGATTACCATAGGCTTGGGAAATGATCAAAAACCTCCTCCACTAGGCGTAAGTACCTAAGATAAACTATCAAAGAGGGCTTTTCAAGGGTTGTAACGTTAGGTATAGGGATATGATAAACACGGTTTTGTTGGAATAAAGGGTATTTTTAGTGGTGGCGAGTTAATTATCTTGATCAAATACATGCACAATGCGGCGTTGCTAAGCCAAGACTCGACTCGACTTAAGCTAAAAAGAAAATAACCAAAACATAAATAAAGATAAAATGAAACGGGATGGTAGTCCGTATGTTTTTTCTACTTTTCTTTTTTCAATTTTTTTTTTTCGTTTTTTCTTGTTTTTTCGATTTTTTTTCATACACTCTTACCCTACCATCCAAAATAATATTTTTATCATAGGGGCCTCGGTTCTCCCCTTACACTTGAACTTTTATATACTTTACAATAAACTATTCTAATGACTCGAATTAAGATAATTGAAAAACTTGGAGTACTTTAAATTATTAAGACACATGTGGGGGCAATAATTGACTTCTTCCCCATTACTCCATTACATTAGTACTTTACCCATGAGTCCCAATCGTCCCTGTTGGGAATTATTGAAATGTAATAGTTTTTGTTTCTGCTGTTAGGATATGCATGAGTTATATTAGGTAGTGATATGTATTGATTTTATATTTATTGCCGAATTAGGGTTCCTTATGTATATAAGGAACATACGGCTTTGTATTAGACACATCTCTTGAAAAAACACTTTTAATAGAAAAGAATAGAGATCCATAGAGGATCATTGTTTTATTAGAAAAAACTTGTTCATAACTTTGATTGTATTCTTATTATTCCGTTGTGTATGATCAATCATTGTTATCCTAAATTGGGCTTAAAAGATTTCCTACAATTGGTATCAGAGCGGGTGGCTCTTGATATCTAGGATCTACAAGGTTTTTATTATCGTTGGAGCAGTTTTTGAAGAAGGTCTGATCGATTTTTAAGATTAAAGTTTTTTTTAAGGGTATCGATCAGATTGTTTTGTTTCTGTGTGATGACAAAATTTGAAAAAGGTTAGAGGTTTTAATAATTGGGATTAAGTGTGGTGCGGTGCATAAAAGATACGGTGGCTTGACTGTTGATTGGCTGTAATGGGCATGAATTATTTATTGATTTAATCAGTACAAGAATTATGGAGTATTTTTGAGTTGGTGTTGTCGTTTGTGTGATGCTGCTGCTGACCTATGTGTATATCTGATTTGAAGATTATCTATTGTTCCTGCTAATTTAATTATTATACGAGGGTGTGGGGCTGGTTTGTCGCATACATATTGAGATTCAGTATAAGTTATCGAATATATTTCGTGTTGCTGCTGCTTCGAGATACTGCTGTGCAACTATTCGTGTTAGTTCACTAGGTGTGTGCTGGTATTTTTCATTCCTGCTGATAAGCTTATTGGTTTCTACTGATTGGCTTAGTGACAGTTTAGCAACAGATCAGTAACAGAAAAAGTGTCGCTAATTTGTTCAGTGACAGATTTTGCAACAGTTTTGTGACACTTTTCAAGTGTCGTCTGGATATTTAAAAAAAAAGAAAAAAAAGGTGTCCTTGTTGTTTCTATTTGATCTGTTTGAAAGTCTTCTCTCACGATTAATACTGGTTTCTCGCTCATGGTACTTTAATACTGGTCGGTTCCTTCTGGTGGTTTGGTTCCTACTGATTGTTCAGTATTTGGTTTCTGCTGATCTTACTCGTTCCTGCTGATCAATTGCTACTGGTTTGGTTCCTACTGATTTTGTATTTCGTTCCTGCTGATTTCAGTTGTTTCTGCTGCTCATTAGTAAAATGGCAGAATCTGACAATGAAAGGGATCGTGTAATGTTTCCTTATTTGATGAATGATGAGTATGAGGTCTGGGCTATGAAAATGGAACACTGGATCCCGAACAATGATATGAATATCTGGAAGGTGATTCAAAATGGCAACAGCATGAAAAGGGTTGAAAGAGATCGCGATGGAGAAGTCATTATTCTCCCTCCAACGACTGCAGATGAACATATTGAA
Organism: Artemisia annua; assembly: GCA_014162995.1. NCBI lineage: Eukaryota > Viridiplantae > Streptophyta > Magnoliopsida > Asterales > Asteraceae > Artemisia > Artemisia annua. Next base: position 172,796 of record LBNU01009900.1, on the reverse strand, counting down.
GTTCATAGGGAATAAAAGGCAAGAACTACCTTGCTTCAATCTATTCCTGTTGATCATGTAGCAGATTTCCATTATATGGATGATGCAAGGGATATATGGAATGCAATCAAAGCAAGGTATGGAGGAAAGGCTGAATCCAAGAAGATGAGAAAGGAAGATTGTACTATCGGTGATGCTGAAGCATTTGCACTCATGGGTGTCATTCCTAAGGTACATAACTGCCCTTTTGATTGTGATAGTAAATATAATGAACTTAAGAAAGTGTTTGATGAAATAGAAACTCTATATAAAGATTGCTATATTAAAGAACAAGCTTATGGGGGTGCTGTTAAAACATTAGAGCAACAAAAAGTCTGGTTCCAAAAGAATCAATTAGCTTATGAAGAAAAAATCAGGGTGTTAAAAAGAGACTTAGAAAATACTGAAAATTTGTTGAAGTTCTCTGAAAAAGAAAAAGAAAAAGTTGATTTAGAAAAACAAGAGTTACAGGTTAAATTTGATAATGAAGTTGCAGATAGACATAAGTGGCAACAAGGGGCTAAAAGTCTTGATAAATTAATTGATAGTTGTCAGTCCATAAAGTCTAGGAGAGCATTAGGATTTGGTTACTATATAGGGCCAGATGAGGTATATGACCCTAATGAACCAAGTACTTTTGACCCTGAGCCTAAACCTCTTTTAGAATTTCAAAATCCTGTCAAGTTTGTTAAAGAGGGTGAGATGCATAATGTACCCTCCACAATTACGGGAACTTTTATGCCTACCTCAGACCACCTAGACTTAGTTAAATCACAATTAGACACTGGCAACAAGTCTTCTGATTTGCCTACCTCTAGCAATGAATCTAATGACTTTGTATCTTATGATAAATATGACAAGTCTTCAAAGGTCAATGTCCCTACCCCCAGTTTTTTTAGTGTCAAAAGCTCAGAGTCCAACTCAACTGAGTCTTCCTCCTATGCATCTACTTCTAGTGTTTCTACATTTAAGAGTACAGCAGAGATTGAATCAAAAGTTAGGGCACCTATCAAGAACCCATTGTTGTTCAAGATTTACCTAGTTTCTCTTGTAATAGAACTGATAAGAATAAATACAATTCTAGGACTTCTTGNTTGTTAAAGAGGGTGAGATGCATAATGTACCCTCCACAATTACGGGAACTTTTATGCCTACCTCAGACCACCTAGACTTAGTTAAATCACAATTAGACACTGGCAACAAGTCTTCTGATTTGCCTACCTCTAGCAATGAATCTAATGACTTTGTATCTTATGATAAATATGACAAGTCTTCAAAGGTCAATGTCCCTACCCCCAGTTTTTTTAGTGTCAAAAGCTCAGAGTCCAACTCAACTGAGTCTTCCTCCTATGCATCTACTTCTAGTGTTTCTACATTTAAGAGTACAGCAGAGATTGAATCAAAAGTTAGGGCACCTATCAAGAACCCATTGTTGTTCAAGATTTACCTAGTTTCTCTTGTAATAGAACTGATAAGAATAAATACAATTCTAGGACTTCTTGTAATAAGAATGGTTATTTTCATAAAAAGACAAGTCATTTTAAGAAGAAATCTTGTTTTGTGTATGGTAGTAAATCTCATCTCATTAAGGATTGTGATTTTCATGAGAAAAGAATGGGTGTGTGTGCTGGCAAACAGAATTCTAGATCAATGTGGAATAATGTAGATAAGATTCCTCCTTTTGTTCCCCGAGCAGGACATGTGAAAATTAGTAAACCAGTTTCTGCTGATAAACCAGTTCCTGTTGGTAGGCCACTTTCTGCTAGGAAACCAGTTTCTGCTGGTAACTCTTTTTTCTGCTAATTGGAGAAGAACTGTTGCTCACCAATATTTCAGACCTTTAAGCACTTACTTTAAGAATGATTATAGGCCTGTTTATTTTGACCCAATGTATATAGGGTGGAACAGATGGGGTACTGCTGTTAAACCCTCCGAAGGTTGTTCTTGGAAAACACATAGGAAAGGTTCATTCTGGGTACCCAAGAACAATAGTCTTTATCAGATGCAGTGATTGAGAGGAGGCATAAGCCTAAGGGGAGGCTTATTGTTGTATTCTTTGTATTCTAATCATTTTTGCAGGTGTTGGATGCTCATTGCTACTGGTGGACACTGTTTCTGCTGATAGCTTGGTGTTTCTACTGGTAGTACATTTTTCTTTGGTTTCTGCTGCTGATTGATGGTATATTTTACATATTTTGTATTTCTTTTCCTTTTTTTCGTTTATTAAAAAAAAACTGTATAGTTTTTGTTTTATCATATTTGCAGGTTTTGGTGTTGGTTAATGATGAGATGAAAAATGTTACGTTTTTAGGGGTCAGTTTGAGTCCTAATTCGTATATTATTGGATCAGATTTCACCCAAAGTTGTTTCTTTTCTCATTTTAGGTACTTTTGAGGAGAAAATCACAAAAGAAGCATTTTCGGGCGTTTTCGGAGTGAAAAAGTGCGGAAAACAACAAAATCTCAAAAGACCCTAAAGTGCACAGAAGGTGACGGCGTCACAAGCTCCAACGTGACGACGTCAG
>LBNU01009900.1:134603-165090 GCA_014162995.1 Artemisia annua | reverse complement strand
AAATTTTAATTCGCATAAGTAGATATTTGGGTTAGTTGACTAGCAACTATCCGCCCACTTCTTCAAAACCGAGATTTTACTGCTTTCTAAAAAAACATAAAAATACAAAAATAATCATCCTCCACCCTTAGACCTTAATTAGAGTAGTCTTTAACCTAACGAACACTATTCCCTGTGAGAGAACGATCAATCCCCCGGTACTTGCCACTACACTATACTACATCGGTCAGGTACACTGCCTGGTGGGGATTGTAAGCTTCTCGAGATCCCTCGAGAGGTAAAACGTAGTGCGTGTTGCAATCCCACGCGCATTAGTTAATTACCACACAACAAATGGTTTTCAACTCACCATGTCTTACTGACACAAGAGTTGACTAGCCCACAAGATTATGGCTTGTGGTAAAGGCTGCGGAAAACCATAGGGTACTCAACTCACCCATGCTTCATTGCTGAGAGTTGAAATGGTCATCAATTCACCATTCCAAAGAATTGGCTACTCCTGAGCAAACGGATACAGGTAAAGACATGTCAAATCCGTTTATGGCTGTGATGATTTGCCTAAAATCATTAGGATATTCCAACACACCGTTGATTCACGTTCTAAGTGTTGGACTGGTTACTAGTTCACCAGGGTGATGTCATGATTCCACCAAAGGACTAACTAGCCCAAGAGTGAGTAGCTACTTGGTAAAGGCTTATCAAATCTACTCATGTTGCTGCTGGTTCCTGTTGCTGCTGATTGGTGGAAGTTGTTGCTGGTTCCTTGTTCTTAAAAGATGGTTACTAGTTGCTGCTGATATATAGGAGTTGTTGCTGGTTACCTTATTTGCTGGAAGAGTTCAAGTCAATCCTCAAGCTTTGGACATCAAAGATCTACCGAGAAACTTGAAGTTAACAAAGTCAAATTCAAGTTTAGGGGAGGATTGTTGGGAATTATTGAAATGTAATAGTTTTTGTTTCTGCTGTTAGAATATGCATGAAGTTATATTCGGTAGTGATATGTATTGATTTTCTATTTATTGCCGAATTAGGTTTCCTTGTGTATATAAGGAACATACGGCTTTGTATTAGACACATCTCTTGAAAAACACTTTTAATAGAAAAGAATAGAGATCCACAGAAGATCATTGTTTTATTAGAAAAGCCTTGTTCATAACTTTGATTGTGTTCTTATTATTCCGTTGTGTATGATCAATCATTGTTATCTTAGATTGGGCTTAAACGATCCAAAACAATATGTACAAGGATATGACTCGACTTAGCAACCATGTAAACAATAAGACAATTAACTAATGGTTTAAACAAATGTTTTCACAATAATGCACTAAAGATGAGTGCATACAAGGTAGGCTAAGGCGATTTGGGTGTACATTTTGGGTGGATTGTAAACAAATTCTTCCTTTAAGTAAGATGCTTAAAGTTAGAAACAAAAAGATAGGCTCCGAGGGGTGTACTAGGGGTATCGTGTACTAAAAATGAGTACATCGCTAAGGTGTGGGAGAATTACTTGACCAATGAAGTCAATGTAATTATAATACGGGTGTAAAACACGGGTTATCCTAATGCCTCTTATCATGTAGTAAATCTAACTACACGAATGTAGTCTCACTTGTGGATTTGGGATGGTCACTAACGCAAGTTCTAGAATCTATAGACTACCGGTACACACACAAGCACCAACAATGAATGCTTTTCCGGACAATTCTAGGGGTGAACCTCACATATTTGGGGGAAAATTTTTGAGTGGTACGGTTTTTTGTGCTAGTCATAGAATTCCCTATCCATGAGGCGCTTATTATGCCTAAAGTTTCACTCCTACAAGTTGTAAAAAATTTTAAATTTGGTGCTAAAATTGCCTTAACAAATATTTCTCTCAATTTTATTACACATCTACCATTAAACAAAACAAAAATCAAGCGTAATAGCATTTTCTAGGGTGTCTTCATTTACCCCCTTACACTTAAACCGAACATTGTCCCCAATGTTCACATAAAAGATGTAAAAGTAGAGAAAATGAAAGAATGAAACAAATACTCCCCTGATTCGTTTGATGTGGATTGTGTGGTAACATTGTTAGATCTTCTTCCAAGATGATGTAAAAGCTCCAAGATCAAAGCGACGCCAAAAGCTTGATGTCATGAACTTGATTCCATGTTCATCTTCTTGTCCAATGTAACTTGTTAAACCTGAGAAAACAATCTAGGCAAACCTTGCGTAAAATCGGCGGCAAAATCTATATAAGGATATAATGCTTGTGGAATGAAAGTTTTGCAGATTGCTGGAATTAAAGATGTAGTCATTTTTATAATCCGGCAGAAAAACTAAATTTTAAAAACTTTTTCTGGAATCAGCACCTGACGCCGTCAGCGTTTAAAGGCTGACGCCATCAGAATTGATCTGACAGAATTCTTATGTTTAGTTTCCGGAAAATTTCTGGAAAAACAATTACCTTAATTCCTGGAATCCTGCAAAATTTCGTTATGACTCGATACAAGCATTTGACTCAAACAAATACTAATATGTATGTTCATTTTATATCGCTACAATTCATGTCCAATTCGTTCTTATAAACAAATTTAGATTTCCCTTACACTTTTCTTTTGCAAAATACCTTTATATGTAGTTAAGACGAAGTTAAAAACAAATTAAAGCATTTTCACAATTTAATTTGAAACATGAATTATTAGAGATAAAAATAAAACATACATACGGAAACAAATAAAATCAAATAAACAAACACACAAAACAAATAAAGCTTGGCTTGCTTCCCAAGAAGCGCTTTTCTTTATTAACGAGTCTTGTAGCTAGACTCAAAGTCCTTCTATCACGTGACTTCATCGTTGGTCACGGTTTCTAGGTCATCCTCGGGTTGAGTCTTATATTCCGACCTAGTTGCAAGCATTCCTTGTAGAAACCAAATATTCTACCCATAACATAGTCTACTCCTCTACGTCTATCCTCATCATTCCTATAGTAGACCGCTTGCTTATGCTCCTTCTCGATGTTTGACAAGAGTTGGTATTGCTCTATCTTATATTGCATTTGGTAAACTATATCATCGGTCTCGTTCTTGAACATAACTATCCCTAGAGACGGGTCATAATTCATTTTAGAGGCCTCAACAAACGGCTTTCCAAAAACAACTTGAGTTAAGCATGCATCTACTACCAGACGAATATCCTCAACAATCACGAAGTCGATGACGTAGGTGAAATTCCCTACATAAACATGTAATCCCTTAACTCTACCTACAAAATTGCTTATCCATCCCTTGCTAGGAAATATCCTAAATCCAAGCTGCTTTTTCATTATCAGATTGTAGTAGGCTCTAGTCATGAAGTTTATGGGGGATTTAAGATCTATGTAAGCTTTCCAAACATGCAAGTGACCTATGTTGCATGGTATGTTGATGTTAGATGGATCACCCGTCTTAATGATTGGATTACCTAGGAAGTATGGCGTCTCGGGGTCATCAAATAAATCCTTATGGTATGCACGTTCTTCCTTAGTGGGAAACCTATTGAAGTAGTCCTCCCCATCAGCTATTTCCTCTACTTCCCTTTTCCTACTCTCCTCAACTTCCTTAATTTCATCCTTATCTTCACTATCTGCTTCATTTTTAGTGATTGGCTTAATAGTGACAACGTTAACAAAGTGGACATGTTTGGAGGATGAGGGGTCCTTGATTTGAGATCCGCTAGTTGTGTTCCTAGCGTCCTTATTCNCATCAGCTATTTCCTCTACTTCCCTTTTCCTACTCTCCTCAACTTCCTTAATTTCATCCTTATCTTCACTATCTGCTTCATTTTTAGTGATTGGCTTAATAGTGACAACGTTAACAAAGTGGACATGTTTGGAGGATGAGGGGTCCTTGATTTGAGATCCGCTAGTTGTGTTCCTAGCGTCCTTATTCGGTGATGGCAACCCTTGGTTGTTTAGTGCTTTCAATAAGTTGTCTATTTTGTTGGTCATCTCCATTTGTTGTTGATTAAACTCGGATTCGAACTTAGTCATACGGGCTTCTTGAGATGCCATAAACTTATACATCATTCCCTCAAGGTTATTGGTACTACCATAGTTATTGGAGGGATTGTTATTGAAAGTATGGTTTGTGGTTGAACCGTTTGGTTGAAAACGATTAGGTGGATCGGAAGAATTGTTTTGGGGCGTGTTTTGGTTTTGTTTCCACCTAAATTTTGGGTGATTTCTCCAAGAGGGGTTGTAAGAATCATCGTAAGGGTTCAGCTCGGGTTTGAAAGTGTACCACTTTTCTCCCGCTCCGTCAGTACGCGAGGATGCATAATCCGCAAAAGCTTATTTGGGGAGTTCCATGCAATCACGAGTGTCGTGGGGACCACTACAATACTCGCATGAAGAAGTGATTTTGTTCACTTGGCTTGAAGATTTAGGAGCTTCGTAGGATTTCATTAGATACATGACTTGGTCCACAAGTTCCATGATCCTACGGTCGGAAGTGCTTGAATTATTCGAAGGAAAAGATATTGCCTTGACCGTTTTGTTCAAATCACGGGGATCATTCCAACTTTAGTTGTCATAGAGAGCAAGATCTTCTATGAGTTCCCATGATTGTTCCGCACTTAGATTACGTAGCTTGCCACCGGCCGCTTGGTCAATGGTTTGCTTTGTGGGGATATTGATATGGTCATAGAAAATTTGGACTTGCAGCCAAAGGTCTATGTCATGGTGAGGGACTTTTTGAAGTAAGTCCTTGAATCGAGTCGATGCCTCGTAGAGGGTTTCGCCTTGACGTTGTTGGAACATCAAGATGTCATTCCTTAGCTTTGTGGTTCTTCCCGGTGGGAAAAATTAAGCAAGGAAGCGAGTGGTGAGATCATCCCAAGAGGTGATGGATTCTGTGGGTAGACGTTCTAACCATTGACTAGCTTGGTCTCGCAGAGAGAATTGGAAGAGACGTAATCGGGTAGTCTCTCGAGTGGTAACATCAAGGTCTATGGAATCTACGATTTTAAGAAATTCCTTGAGATGTTGATTTGGATCTTCGGAACGAAGTCCATGGAATGCACATACGCTTTGCACCAACCGGATGGTGTCGGATCGCAATGGAGACACATTGGCTCCTTGGGTGATCTCAATGGTGTTTTGATAGCCTTGGTGGCTAGTACAGGAGTATTCTCCTAAAGTACGGGCTCAAGGAGGTGGGTTTGGTTGGGGTATGTTATGTTGTGGTGGGTTGTTGGGATCAAGGATATTACCACCTTCCATGATGTCGGATGGTAATGGTTACGAACAAAGACACGAAGAAAAAAGATAGACTAAAGAAAACCTAGAAAAATAAAAATAAAAATCTCACAAGAAAGGAATCTAATGAGTAGACCTAAGTAAAAATAAAATTTTCAACCTAAGCAATAACTATTCCCTGGCAGCGGCACCGAAAACTTGATGCGTGGGTTTTGCAACCTTCGCAATTAGGTTTTACCTCTCAAGGGATCTTGAGAAGCTTACAACCCCCACCAGGCAGTGTACCTGACCGATGTAGTATAGTGAAGTGGCAAGTACCGGGGGATTGATCGTTCTCTCGGGGAATAGTGTCGTTAGGATTGAAAACTACTCTAATTTAGGTCTAAGGGTTGAGGGATGATTCTTTTTGTATTTTTTTATATTTTATAAAAGCAAGTAAAATCTCGGGTATTTGGAAGAGTGGGCGGAATTAGTTGCTAGTCAACTAACCCAAATAACTAATTATACAAATAAAATAAAATAACAAGAAAAAGTAAAATTATTGTGAAACTTATATGAGAGAGAAATGTGTTTACTTAGATTTCCTTACTCCCTAGCTATCTTTTACCGGTTGATTGGTTTGTTGTAATTGCATTGATGATGGGTTGTATTCCTTAAAACCATTCGTAGGGCCGTGTACGATCTTCCCTAACTCTATAAGCTCCTACTTCACTCCTATGTCGAGCCGACTAAAAGCTCCTAACATGGGATCACTAGAATTCGCTTATGCATTAAATACAACCATATAATCGTAGTAAACATCCGATTCATGTTTCTTAAGACGTTCAAGCAAGTTACCGTATAGGAAGTTCGCCAGTTTTCTTAAGCCTAACATCGACTTCACCCAACCACAACAATCACAAACAAACCAACAACATGTAATCAATAGCTAGGTTTCATTAGATCCAAGAAAACACAAGAAAAACCTAGCCTAGCATGTTAAAGTAAAGACAAGCATAAGATATAATCAAACAACACATAGACATATTGATTGATTTGAAAGGAGACTTATCTTTAATTGAACATCAAGGTCTCAAGGGTGAAAAACCCCTGAAAATACAGTGTTTTACGAACTAGGGTTTATCCCTAAAGTTCTCCCAAAAGTTGCACACCTAATGAATGAAAATTAGAAAAATATATATAGATTTTACAATCTGACGGCGTCACGTTTTAGAGTGTGACGCCGTCACCTCGCCGCCAAAACTCTCTCGGATTGCTCAGATCTACTCTTAACGCCGTCCCCCTTTAAATGTCTCTGGGCCGTCTCCCTTTGAGCTATAACGTGACGGCCTACTCCCATTTACACGTGACGCCGTCACGTGTAATTCTTCTAAAATCTTTCTGGGGCGTCTAGTGTAAAAATCATCCACCTCTTTGTCAAAGCGTGACGCCGTCACCTCGTAAAGAGTTACGCCGTCAGGTACTGTTTTCAGCTTGGTTTTGAGACTTTGTCGTTTTCTTCACTTTTATGCTCCAAAAACGTCCAAAATGCTTCCTTTTCCAAATTTCCTCTCCAAAGTACCTAAAATGACAAAAGGAACGATTTAAGGCAATAATTGATCAAATAATTACGGATTAGGGCTTAAATGACCCCCTAAAAGTGTAACACTTTTCGCCTCATCAATGCACTCAACCAAAACCCCTTGATCAAATCAGTCACTCATCTACACAAGCAACTCATAATAATTCACCTGTTGGTCAGTCATCTGTTCAATCAGCAACAAGCATCACATCAACTCAACCTGATTCAGGGTATTCTCACACTGATATGAAGATTGACAATCTCACCAACCAAGTGTCATTGCTTGTTAAACAATTCAGAGAAACACTACCTCAAACCAACAACCAACTTAGAACCTCATCTAACCCTCGTAACATGGCTGTGGTGGAAGATGGACGCGTTGTCGTCCAAGGAAGGAAAAATGTCAACCAAAGGAATGGAGTCCGGGGTTATCCTCATAATAGAATGGTGAATGCTAATCAAGGACAAGGAAGACAACCCAAATGTTATAACTGTGGTGGGTTAGGTCACATTGCAAGGAACTGCNAACACTACCTCAAACCAACAACCAACTTAGAACCTCATCTAACCCTCGTAACATGGCTGTGGTGGAAGATGGACGCGTTGTCGTCCAAGGAAGGAAAAATGTCAACCAAAGGAATGGAGTCCGGGGTTATCCTCATAATAGAATGGTGAATGCTAATCAAGGACAAGGAAGACAACCCAAATGTTATAACTGTGGTGGGTTAGGTCACATTGCAAGGAACTGCACTCAACCAAAACGTCCTCAGAACTCTGACTACTTCAAGGATAAGATGTTACTGATGCAAACACAAGAGAATGAAGTACCATTGGATGAGGAGCAGCTGCTGGTTCTTGTAGGAGATGAAGGGAACACATTTGATGCCGATGTGGATGATCAACCAGTTCAGGACTTAGCTCTCAACGATCCAAACATCTTCCAGGCCGAAGATTGTGATGCTTTCAATTCTGACGTTGATGATGAACCCACTGCACAAAACATCTTCATGGCCAATCTATCGTCTGCTGTCACATCACCGCAACAATCTGGTTCCCCCAACTCATCCATCATATCTGAGGTACTAAAGTTGTATGAAACATACGAAAAGTGTGATGAACCAAAGATTCTCAATGAAATACATCAAACTAATGTTGTCACGCCAGATGATGTTGAATTGGAAAGCAGTAATGTTACCCTAATACAACAACATGTGGATCACAACAATGAATATGATGTACCTTGTCGAGCATCTTCCGTTGTATGTGATGATAATATGATGCATGAAAAAAGGATTCATAACAAAGTAAAACAAACAAACGTTGTGGAATCAAATATTGCTGATATGGGAAATAGCAATGTTATCCCATATTAACAATATGTAAGACACAACATTGAGTCTGTGGTACCAAGTGAAGAATCCTCTGTTGATAAAAATGTGTTTGAATTGGATGAATACACTGCTGTTGTGCTTGATGATACCTTGACTACTAGGATTAATATTCTCATAGATCAGGTGAATATTTATCAACAACGTGCACGATTTGAGTTAACCGAACGTGAGCAAAAAATGGATTGGCAAATGTGTACATATATAACCGAAAGAAACTTAAAGGAAGAAGCTTTAAGAATGGAGATAAAATCTTTACAAAATCAAATTGATCAAACTGTTAAACAAAAACAGGAGATTCAGGAAAGTGTAACCGCACTAAAACTTGATTTTCAAAGTAAAGAAACTAAACTCTTAAATGATTTTTCCAATCTTAAAGCATTAAATAACAAGCTTGAAAATAAGTTGTACACACAAGGCCAAACCATTCAAACTGCTCAAATGATGCATAAGCACATTAAGTTGCGAGATGAACATAGCAATAAGGATTTAGGAGTGCCCAAAACTAATTTTCTTAAGAGAATTAGTGCCACTCAACCTGCCTTATATGATGCTAATGTGATGCTTATGCCTAATCATGCCCCCCTGATGTGCCTAATACTGAGGAGATTGATGAGACAGAATCAGTCAATAGAGAAAGATTAGGGAATAAAATGAAGGATCCCAAGTTCATTAAAAAACGTGTCAACATCAAGCCTCATAATTACTATGAACAGAATCGATTGACTGTTTTTATACCCCAAACTAAGTTAACACCAGAACAGATATTTTGGCTTTAGACGTTGAGAAAATGAAAGCTGAAAAACTTAAGGCCATAACTCCTCAAAGGTTTGCTACCCAAACGGTGTATCCTCCCAATACACCGATGCACCTAGTTCAGTTAGCTCTTCCCACAAATGTAAAACTCTTATTAACATCTACGTTCTTTGTCAAATGATTGTTGATTTTGATAAAACTTGTAAAAAGAGAATTACACCAACGGGAATTACTGAGGGTGAAAGGGGTTTTGAATTAACAAAAGAGTGTTGCTTAACTGAAGTCATTCCATTTTTTTAAACTTATCAAAGAACACTTTGAGGGCATGCAAATGTCCCTTGAATCTGAAGTTGCGAGGAAGAATGCTCTTATCATGAATTATGCTTTGAAGAATGCTTTGAAGAATGCTCTTAGAATGCGAGGAAGTTGCGAGGAAGAAGCGAGGAAGAATGCTCTTATAGTGAAATTGCGAGGAAGAATGCTCTTATCATGAATTATGCTTTGATTGCTAAATGCATTGCACAAGATGTGTTTTATACTGCTACTGATTCTTCATTAACTGCGTGTCAATTTCATGAAATGTCTAGTGCTTTAAATGTTTTCCAGAATTGTGTTGTTGAGCTTGAGGGGGAGAATTTAAAATTGCAATGATCATGATAACATGGTCAGGCATTTTTCGAAACTAGAAGTTGATAATCTTAATCTACAATTAAAATATCAACATTTAGGAGAAAGGATTAAAATTACAAATGCCAAGACATCCTCGGATGCTCTTGAATTTGATGCATATTTTGAATTAGCCAAACAGGATGAAAAAATTCAAGCTCACACTAACACAATTCGAAAATTGAGGGCCCAAATTGCCCAACTGAAGTCTAACAAGAGTGATGTGATTGAATCCCAAAAACCGTCGTCGACAGATTCTCAGAATTTTCAATTTCAAAACATTATCAACCATCTCAAACATGAAAATGATTGTTTTCAAGCTGAAAATTCAACGGTCAAACAACATTACAAAGAGTTATATGATTCGATTAAGATCACTCATGTCAAAACCAATGAAAAAATAAATTCTTTGTTAATGGAAATTGAGAATATAAAGACTCAGGTGAAAGGGAAAATGCCTGCTGTGGCATGTGGTAATGTTTTCTCCAAGGTCTGTAAATGTAAAAGTTATGCATGTGATGTCGTAAACATTCCGCTTCCCCTTAGGAATAATGATTTAGTCCACAGTGATTATCTTAGACATCTTAAGGATTGCCTTGACATGCTTCGTGAGACCATTAAAGAGAGTAGAATGATGAGACCTGCTGATAACATCATCTCAGATGCATGTTTCCTCACCCAATAGATCACAAGAACTCCTAGAATATGCCATTGGTACATGTCTTAAAGGCCTTAGAATGCGAGATAAGCTTAGTGCATTTTCCTCTAAGATTAAGAACAAGCATGTTACCTTTGATGTGCCCTTGACAACTTCTAAACGTAACACACCACTTACTAGAAAACAAACACCAGTGCAACAATCTAATGTTCCCCTCATTAATTCTACTGGAGTAAACATTGACACTAAAGCTAGCGGGTCAAAGCCTAGTTGGAATACAAGGAATGATAGGACATCGCCGGCTAAAAGTGATCAAGGGAAGAATGTAGTAGACCACATTAGGAACAATAAAACTGTCTTGAATGAAACGAATCGTGTTGATTCTAGTATTAGCTATAAGCGTACTGTAATTAATTCGAATTCTGATGCTCTTTGTAAGACATGTAATGACTGTTTAATTTCTGGTAATCATGATGCGTGTGTTGTGACATATTTGAAGTCCTCATATGTATCCCCTGTTAAACGTGTTTGGAAAGCCACAGAAAAGCTATTTACCACTGTAGGATTTCAATGGAGACCCACTGGACGTAAGTTCACATTAGGAAGTCAGTGCCCTGTAACTAAAATGACCAATCTTAAGTTTGCAAATGTTAAGGAATGGAAGGCAACTGGTAGGACTTTTCCTCTAGTGACACAATGCGTTAACGATAGGTCCAGTGCACCCACTAGTAAAGATGTGCCTAATGATACCACTGAACCTTCCACTTCTGTCTCCATTGAATATTCTTATGCTAACCAATTGGACCCCAATTGTGCTTAGGGATCCACATTTTTCAGTTATCTATATTTGTATGGTTTCAAATGCAGGTCGTACAAATCGTCCTTTGGTATTTGGACTCAGGCTGCTCAAAACATATGACTGGGGATCGCCCACGGCTCAGAAATTTCGTGAAAAAGTTTATCGGGACTGTTAGATTCAGGAATGATCATTTTGGTGCTATTATGGGGTATGGTGACTATGTGTTTGGTGACAGTGTGATCTCTAGAGTATACTATGTGGAAGGGCTTGGGCATAATCTCTTTTCCGTTGGTCAATTTTGTGACTCTGATCTTAAAGTAGCCTTTAGAAAACACACATGCTTCGTTAGAGAATTGGATGGGCATGAACTTTTGCAAGGTTGTCGTGGCACAAACCTCTACACCATCTCTATCGAAGATATGATGCGGTCATCACCTATCTGCTTGTTATCTAAGGCCTCGAAGAACAAATCATGGTTGTGGCATCGTCGTTTGAACCATTTGAACTTTGGTACTATCAATGAGCTCACACGCAAAGATCTTGTTCGAGGCATGCCACGGCTGAAATTTGAAAAAGATCATCTTTGTTCAGCCTGTCAGCTGGGTATAAAGCAAGAAACAGACTCACAAAACCAAACCAATCAACACCATTATGGAAGTTCTTCACACCCTTCACATGGATCTGTGTGGACCAATGAGAATACAAAGCATCAATGGGAAGAGATATGTTCTAGTGGTCGTTGACGATTACTCTCGGTTTACATGGGTAAAGTTCTTGAGATCCAAAGATGAGACACCCGAGATCATCATTAAACTTATCGAGCAGCTGCAAGTTAGACTCAATAAAACTGTCAGATTCGTTCGCACAGACAATGGAACAGAGTTTGTCAACAAGCAACTTACTCAATTTTATGAAAATCTTGGCATAAGTCAACAAAAGAGTATTCCACGAACACCTCAACAGAATGGAGTCGTTGAAAGACGAAACCGTACCCTTGTAGAAGCTGCTCGAACCATGCTAACATTTTCCAAATCTCCAATGTTCCTCTAGGCGGAGGCAATTGCAACTGCTTGCTACACCCAAAACCGATCACTGATTCATCCTCTTTACAGCAAAACCCCCTATGAGCTGGTGCATGGAAGAAAACATGATATTTCGTTTCTACGTGTGTTTGGTGCATTATGTTACCCAACTAACGATAGTGAAGACTTGGGTAAGCTAAAGGAAAAAGCGGATATTGGGATCTTTATTAGTTATGCACCAGATAAAAAGGGTTACCGAATCTACAACAAAAGAACCCGACAAATCATGGAAACCATTCATCTCACGTTTGATGAGCTGACTGAGCATACGACTCCAGGACACTCCAGTTCGGGACCCGCACCTAACCTTCTGACACCTGGACCGATCAGTTCAGGACTTGTACAGTCTTCCACTACTGCAGCTCCTTATGTACCCCCCACACGTGAGGAACTGCAGAAGTTATTTGATCCAATGATTGATGAATATTTTGAGTCACAGCAGATTATCGAGTCTGCACCACAAGCTATAGATCCTAATGTTGCTGATGCAAATGCCTCTCAAGATACAAATGGTCCATCTCCCTCCATCTCCATTGCTCAAGATGCTCCATCATCCAGTCATACTCAACTCACGTCAAACGATCAAACTTCATCTGTACATCAAGGAACTACCTCAGATAACTCTTTTGAAGTAAATCCCAGTGCTCAACCTGATGATGAGCCATTTGTCAACATATTTGCTCCTGAACCCTCCAATGAGGCTGCTTCTTCAGAGGATTCAAACACGGGCACTTCAGTTCACAATCATCAACATCACGAGCATTTCAGAAAATGGACAAATGATCACCCAATTGACAACATCATTGGAAATCCCTCACGACCGGTATCTACACGTAAACAACTTGCAACCGATGCCTTGTGGTGCTTTGTCAATTCCATACTATCCAAAGCTGAACCTAAGGATTTTAAAGATGCACTGACTAAAGAATCCTGGTTCACTGCAATGCAAGAAGAAATACATGAGTTTGATCGACTCGATGTATGGGAATTGGTGCCTCCTCCAGACTGCGCTATGATTATAGCTCTCAAGTGGATCTTCAAGGTAAAGCTTGATGAGCGTGGTGATGTTCTGAAAAACAAGGCTCGGCTAGTGGCCAAGGGATACCGACAAGAAGAAGGAATTGACTTTGAAGAATCCTTCGCACCCGTTGCTAGAATTGAAGCCATTAGGATTTTCCTTGCTAATGCGGCCAGTCAGAATATCGTTGTATATCAAATAGACGTCAAGACTGCATTCTTAAATGGCAACTTGAAGGAGGTAGTATATGTGAGTCAGCCTGAAGGCTTTGTGGACCTTGAACATCCAAATCATGTCTATCGCTTGAAAAAGGCACTATATGGATTAAAGCAGGCTCCCAGAGCATGGTATGACACGTTATCCAAGTTTCTTCTAGCTAACAAGTTCACCAAGGGTGTTGTTGATCCTACACTATTTACCAGAAGATCGGGCAAACATCTGCTTCACATTCAAATCTATGTAGATGACATTATCTTTGCTTCTTCTGAACCTATGGAATGTGATCGCTTTGCCAAAGAAATTAACTCAAAATTCCAAATGTCTATGATGGGACAAATGTCATTCTTCTTGGGATTACAAGTATCTCAAAATCCCAATGGCATTTTTATCAATCAATCCAAGTACGCCACTGAAATCTTGAAGAAGTTTGGATTTGAATCAAGTGACTCAGTTGACACACTGATGGTCGAAAGATCTAAACTGGATGAGGATACTGTCGGGATCCCAGTCGACCAAACTAAGTACCGCAGCATGATTGGGTCCCTAATGTACCTCACTGCTAGTAGGCCTGATCTTCTATTTGCTGTGTGCATGTGCGCTCGTTATCAATCCAAGCCTACCAAAAAGCATTTGGAAGCGGTCAAAAGAGTCTTCAGGTATCTTCAAGGGACTATTCACATGGGTCTCTTGTACCCTAAAGACACTGCTATTGCTCTCATGGCCTATTCTGACGCAGATCATGCGGGGTGTCAAGATACTCGTCGAAGTATTTCAGGAGCTGCTCAATTTCTAGGAGACAAGCTAGTTAGTTGTTCATCAAAGAGACAAATGAGTACTTCCATCTCCTCCACAGAGGCTGAATACATAGCCATGTCATCATGTTGTGCTCAAATCCTATGGATGAAGTCTCAACTATCAGATTATGGTTTCATTTACAACAAGATTCCGATGTACTATCATAACAAAAGTGCCATAGCTCTCTATTGCAACAACGTCCAGCACTCCAGATCAAAGCACATTGATATTCGACATCATTTCATTAGGGAAAAAGTTGAAAAGGAAATTGTGGAGCTATACTTCGTGAGGGCAGAATTTCAGCTGGCTGATATCTTCAGAAAAGCACTTCCGAGAGAACGATTTCAATTCATTCTCCCGCGTCTTGGAATGAAGAGCATCACACCAGAAACACTCAAAAGTCTTCAGGAGGAGAATGAGGAGTAATGGATTTTCTTCAGATATCCTTGTACATACTCAAAACCAAAAAGAAAAATACAAAAATATAAAACCTATAAAACCCATAAAAATCTGAAAAACCAAAAACACAAAAATAGTTGATCTCTAGGCATGTCTTCTGTTTATCGATAACATTTAAGATTCTAGAAATGTCATTCAATAATGACACGGAATTTTAAATGAAGCTCGAGCAGAAGTTATAATAAATGATTAAAACATGTCATATCGGCTTGCTATTACTTCAGATAGCAACCCATTCTTATTTATGGGAAAACTCGTCACCAAAAAGACGGTTGTTCCTCCCACCGGGTGAAATTCACTCGGGCATGGATTACTTTATATCCATGTTTCTCCGAAATAATGTACGTTTCAGTGCATCATTTCTTGTAAAAGAAGAGAAGTCTTCTTTCATCCCAAAATCTCTCTCATCTATGATTCTTCAAGAGAGTTTTTGTAGTTTACAAGGTGGCTATTGGACTTAAATTTTCACAAATACTTGCCGCTCAATGTAATGACTACAGCTCTTTAAATAGAAAACGGGCCATTAATTGAGGGGGAGCGTATTTGCTCAAAATTTCTGCACCTTTCTAAACTTTGTGCACCAGCAGTAGTGAATAAGTGTCTCAAATATCAGTACATGTTCA
The DNA here is from genome assembly GCA_014162995.1 of Artemisia annua. NCBI lineage: Eukaryota > Viridiplantae > Streptophyta > Magnoliopsida > Asterales > Asteraceae > Artemisia > Artemisia annua. The sequence continues at coordinate 149,846 of LBNU01009900.1, read as the reverse complement.
AATCTAACCACATTTTCTCCTATGTTTTTAAACTCATTTAAATCAATCGGGATAACAAAATCTCAAATGATTTGAAATTTTTTAATCGGGGGAGAGAATGTGATTTAAATATGAAATCTGATTTAAAATGTGATGTTTTGGAATTATATATATGCTCTCCCATATGTGCCAAACTCTTTGATACAACAATGCACATATTGAGCGGGAGCAAGTGGCTAGTGGTGAATAATGGATTCAGCATCTCGTGTGAGCGTGACTCAGGCGTAACCAACAAATTGACAAAACAATTATGTCATTAAACGAAAAGACTTGTCCTGGCCGGGTAATAATTTCAAGCTGGTCTAACCAGTGATGTAAGCGTGTCTCGAAGAGGACTTGTCTAAGTAGTGTGTACCGTTTCGAGAAACCTTTTGTGAACTTGATCAGGACGGGTAATAATTTCAAGCTAGTCCAACTAGTGATGTAAACGTGTCTCGAATGGGTCTTGTTCACTTAAGGTGTATCAATTCAAAAGTGCAACTCACCCCGACATGTGCAAATTTTTATCAAAAACATATGAGCACATGTTAAGGGGGAGCATTTAAAAAATAAAAAACTCTCAAAGTGTTAGCAAAATGTGTTTCTTAATCATAAACACTTTGAGAGAGTTTTCAATGATTTGGTCAAACGGCAACATAGGATAGTCATGAAGTTATAAGGTGGCTAAGGTTAGGAAAACCGTCCTATGATCCGCTAGAGCTGGAGGGATCTACCCAAGGACAATACCAAATAGATAGTATTAGAAGGTCCTTACGTATGATTATGAAGAAAGGAGATAAATGAGAAAGGAGAAAGAAGGGGTTGAAGAATTAAAAAGAAATGAAATGAGAAAGGGTGAAAAGAAACAGCCCTCCCATTATTCAACCTTAGGGCAGAAACCGGGTTCAATTCATATGCTACTGATTGTTCTAAGGTAACATCGGTATTGAAGACAAGACGTCATGGACCCAGTGACGCACTGCACTAAACCTTATAACCACTCAAGTTCTCTCAAAAGAGCTTGTTTCATTCTCACGGGGAACCCTGCATAATCTATCGACCGCTCATTACGAGCTATGTTGATATTGAAACAGGAGACACCGCTCCAGTCTCCGACGACCAAATAATGTACTTATCACGTCTAGAGCCACGAGATACATCTAAAGATCTCATAGGAACACTTGTTACTTCTACGCTGGTGGTTCAACATTAAGGACACCAGCTGTAATATTATGAGTCCTACGCAGATCTTAGCAATCTGCCAAGAACACTTATGAGGGAATATACGTATGTAATTCCTAGTGATTGAGTGGAAATTCCTGCCAGGGTCAACATCAAACAGCCTTGAAAGCAGGTCACTTCGGTAATTCCTTGCGGATTAGGCTTAGTGATCGTGGCGGTATCAAAACAGTCTACAGTCGTANCTGTAATATTATGAGTCCTACGCAGATCTTAGCAATCTGCCAAGAACACTTATGAGGGAATATACGTATGTAATTCCTAGTGATTGAGTGGAAATTCCTGCCAGGGTCAACATCAAACAGCCTTGAAAGCAGGTCACTTCGGTAATTCCTTGCGGATTAGGCTTAGTGATCGTGGCGGTATCAAAACAGTCTACAGTCGTAGGGTGATCTCCAGCGACTCACCCAATCGTTGATCTACTCAGGTAGATCTTGTAAGCCCTATCGGGGGTATCCGGTTTGGGAACGACCTTAGTAAGGATTAGAAAGAGTTTTCACACTATGCTGTTGACGATCTCTAATTCCGAACCTGTAATTACCGGACGTTTTATTGCTAACTGTCTTATGTAGGAACATTTGGCGGTTATTGCTGACTGCAGAAAAGATGCTGAATCATCACCTCATGCTCACACTTCAACATCAAATTCAAAGAGATCATGATCATAGAATGGGCTTCAACTATGCTTCTACAACTCTGATGCAGAAGATCATGATTCTGAAAAGTGTGAGCATGCCGACACAAAGATGTTCAAATCACATGGAGACATTTATGCTCAAAGATGACTTTAAGATACTCATTTGGAGGATGAACTCGAAGTAATACCAAGATCATCCTACACATTAAACAAGTCATCTAGAGTCCGCTGCTGAAAGCACAAAGTTCATGACAATGAAGAATCAAAGACTACGAGCTACAAAGATATCGACAATGTTTTAGATGCTAGAATTCAATGTTTAATTTCCGGGGTGACCTTCCTTAGGGGGAGATTGTTAGGAATACGTTTTTCATATAGAAGACTCGGTCACCCCGAGTATTGCTTAGCATTATGTAGCTCGTAGTAGTTATCATATTAGTTAGTACGTAGTTTAGTATTAGTTAGTATTTGTGGAGTCGGGTCGGGTCTTTACCCACTGTCAGCTCGATCCACAGCCTAGTAGAGGCATTTAGTATCTTGTAAGTATAAATACCCCTCACCTAGCAAGGGTGAGGGTTGGACCTTTCATTACATTCAATCTAATATCTTGCATTTTCTCTCACTAGAAAAGGCTCCCATCTTTCTTTCTCTCTCTACATAACCAACGAACCAAACCACCATCTTAATCATGTTTGTGACTTAATGTGTATCCTACAATCTCACTTGATAGGAATCTAGTGAGTAGATTTAAACGAAATAGAAATCAAACCTAAGCAATAACTATTCCGTGAAATAGAAATCATAAGGAGTTTTACTTATCAAGGGATTTTAAGAAGTTTTGCAACCCTCCAGGCAGTGTACCTGATCGTTGTAGTGTAGTATAGGTAAATACGGGGGATTGATTGTTCTATAGGGGAATAGTGTCGTTAGGTTGAAGTGTATGTCGAATTAAGTCTAAAGGTGAGGGATGATTCTTTTTGAATTGTTATGTTTTTTAGAAAGCAAATTAAATCTCGGTTTTGAAGGGATGGGCAGAATTAGTTGCTATCCAACTAACCCAAAAACTACTTTTTATAAAACACAAATTAAAATGACAAGAAAGGTAAATGTGGTGAACTCGTATGATGGGACAAACGTTTTTACTTAGATGTCACGACTCCCTCGTTATCTTTTATTGATTTGTTGAATTGTCACGTCGTTTGTTTTAGTTAAAGCATTGTATTCCGTAATACCAGTCGTGGGTGTGTGCTACATTCCCCAACTCTAGGAATATTAATTACACATAGACATATTGAATGATTAAAAGAATAACTTATCTTCAATAAAACATGAGTGAAAAAAGCTGAAAAATCCTTACAAATGCTCTTGAAATCATCTAGGGTTTTGTACCAAAATATGCCACACTTAATGAAAATAAAACGAAAACTATATATAGATTTACAATACTGACGGCGTCAGGATATGGGTTCTAACGTTGTCAGCCCACCGTGTTTAGAGTATCGTCTTGTGCAAGTAGCCGCTCTGACGCCGTCGCTCTATGAATCCTGACACCGTCAGATTCAGTCTGACCCCGTCCCTTAATGACCTCTTTGAGCCATCTCTATTAACTTTAAAGCGTGACTCCTTACTTCAAATAACACTTGACGCCGTCAGGTTGTAATTCCTAAAAGTTCTCTGAAGCGACGTGTGTAAAGTTTTCATCCAGCTCAAATAACAAGTGACGGCGTCACGTTGAAATGTGTGACGCCGTCAGCCTTCCTTTTCTGATGGGTTTTCATGACTTCGTCGTTTTCTTCACTTTTTGGTCCAAACACGTCCAAAAAGTGCCATTTTCCAGAATTCTCGTCCCAAGTACCTAAAATACAAAAGGAAATGCTTTGAGGCTATATTTGATCATATTAACACGATTTTTGTCTTAAATGACCCCTTAAAAGGTATTAAATAAATCCTTATCACAGGTCAAGAAGACTCTCTGATGATAAACAAACAGCTCCAGCAAATGTTCAAGTCTTAGAATTCATCAAGCTTACTTGTAAACATACTGTCAAGCTGATACAGGTCAACTAGTATGTGCAAGAAACTCTAGCACAAGTATAAAGGAATATCAGAGATGGAAATATCCTGATGATCTTTCGGCTCTCTGATCCCAACAACAGAGCACAACTCTTGTTGTTAGGTAGGACTTTCTCACAAGCATGTTTAGGCGAAAAAATTCTTGGGAAGATAACTCATTGCTCCTTCACAAGACACTAAAGTAGCTCACGGGTACTCGTTAATGTCAACTCCGGTAAACTAAAAGGACGTTCTAGCTAGAAGTCTAGGCACGTGCCTATCCACTACAAAGTTGGTAAGGCTACTATTCCCATGTGAGGCAACAGTAACTTCCCCGCTATAAATACTCGTAACGAGAATGAGAAAGGTGGAGGGGAATTTAGCAAGAGTGAGAATAGAGATTCCACACAAAAGATAATACGTAGTATTATAGTGATAGAATCTGTAACAATTCGCATTTTTTGATTACTATTCACTCCTGAAATTTTATTCTACATTCTTATAAGTTAACCTATTCTTATGATAACACGAGAGTTTGACACTCGTCGGGTCATTTTTGCGAGTTTCGCAAAACCATGTCTGAGTACGTTTAGGTTTAAACGTCATTTAAAGATCCCTATATGTCCATAAAAAATTACAAACAAGAGAAATATGTGTTTTTCACATCTTACGACATTTTTACAAGTATTGGATTTTTACATTTTTTGGTTTTGCGTTTTACGCGTTTTAAGCCTACGTTTCTAGGTTTTCACGACTTTAAGCACCCCGATAAAACTTATCACTCATTTAATATGCTATTGTAGAGTATATTGATAAGTTTTAACATATTTATAAGTTTCGTATTTTTAGGATACCTGGTTTTAAGTTTCGTGACTTAACGGCTTATAGTTAGCGATTACCGGGACCAAAAGTCACTCCGTAAAGCCAAGATAATATCCAAAACTCATTTCACCTCCTCATATCAGCCCATGGACGTTTTTAATGACTAACCAAGACACTTGTCTTGGTTATGATTGATCTTGGTTGGATTGGTTACAAATTTCAACCTCAAGACTTAAGTTTTCTTCATCTTATAACACATATCAAGACTTAGCTAGTAAGTACTATGATGAATCACCACCCTTGGCACCTCCTTTGACTAACTAAAACTCATATAAATACCCCTTCCCCTCCCTCTTGGTCGTTCACCTCACACACACTACAAGCACAATCACAATTTATCATATAACTTTAAGTTTTACACCTCCAAAGTGAAGATCAAGTAACAAAGACCAATTTAATTCGTATTTAAAGTTTATATAAGAATATCCGGAAAAACATATTTTTAACTTTATCAATTGTTATTATGGGTTATTGTACTCACATATAATATCCAACATTAAATCAATAATAGAATTTAAAACAATAAAATTAACCTCAACACACATGTCAGTTAAACTAATTTAATATTTCATTCAACAAAAATGTTTATAAAATATTAATCAATATTAATACATAATGAAAAAGTTTATGTAAAAATATGTGCATAAATATTAGTTGTAATTTTTATATGTATGTATATTAAACTAAAATTTAAAATAAATTTGATTCATGTGTAAATTAGTTGCTTTTGCGACGTAAATAACAAACCTCTTATTTATGTACCCTTCATTGCACAACGAAAACGTCTAATTTTTGTTTATATTAAAAATAACAAAACATATTCAAATACCACGTCTACTTCAACTTATCTTACCAAAATTAAACATTCATTTAAATATAAATTTTTCATTTTGACTTTTACACTCAACTTAAGAATATATATATAAACAATTTTACACGTAAAAGTAACTTATGTATCATGAATTGTTTTGCATACTCAACGTGTAGTTTAAACATTAAACTAACATTCTGTTTTCAAGTTTTAAAAGAAAGAGAAAAATAGAAAAGGAAAAAAAATAAAAAAATAATGTTGTTTCATATATTATTGAATTTGATGAAAGGAAAAGAAGAAAGTAAGTATTACCTGAGTCTCAAAAAAAATGTTCATCTTAGTCTTTATGTTTGTCCCAAAATAAGTGTTAAATTTTTATATATGGACAATAATTATGATTGGTTTTTCTAATTTACTCTTCTAATCAAAACTTGTATTAATAACTCATTTTTATTTCTATGTTAACTATAATGACTTTTTATCAATAAAAACTAGCAATAATTACACATATTATAATTTCTCAATTTTTGTTTGTGTACACTCTTTTTGAGACATAAGGAGTATAACTCATGTTCATGAGTTGAAAAAAAAAATAAAAAATAAAAATAAATAATAATAATAAAAAAACCCTTCAAATTACATGTTTTTACTTTAGCTTTTAGTGTAAAATCTTTTATAATTAACATACTAAGTTTGTTACTACAAAATATACCCTTATGTTTACCTTTTTTCCTTCCTCTCAAAATGAGAGAAATCTAAAAAAAAAAAAAAAAAAAAAAAAAAAAAAAAAAAAAAAAAAAGACCTTCTCTCATTTTCCTCTTCATTTTCTTTTTCTTTAAAAAGTATAACTAAAGCACAAAAAACATTCAATTTTCTTTCTCACTTTTTTTTTTCTCTTTTTAATTTCAATTCAAAAACAAAGTGTAAGAGATGACTTTTTTTATGAATTTGTAAGAATTTATAGTTTCCCGCAATTTGGTTTACATAGCTAAGATCATGTAATATACGAGGTTCATTGTTCGTCGCGCTTGCTGCCAAGGTGTGGTTCTGTTTATTATACCGTGACATTTATAAAAGAAGAAAAAAAAATCTTTTTTTGAGCAAAAAGTTTCTACTTATATTCAAATATATTTAAGCTTTTTATGGATATGGACTTATACTTTACTTGAATAAATATAGTCACAAAGATTTGTTGTCATATGTTGACTATTATTGAATAGTCTCTGTATATAAATATACAACTTTGGTTTTAGAAGTCTAATTATTTTTAAGCTAATTTCTTCTATTTTCGTGAAATAATCATCATAAAATACAATATCTAAATTGCTATAAACACAACAATCCAACACGAAATATGATAACTATGAGTATTGTAACAATTTTAAGATAGTTATTATTTTCAATAATATAATGTATTTACTTTTAACATAAATACGACGTCGTTTACATCGTGGGTTTCCCGCCAAAATTTTTGGGCTACTAAGGCCCGCTTTGTTTAGCCTTGATCCATCTTGAATGATCCACAATTGTTACCAAGTACACGGTATTTGTTGCGTTTATTTACTACTTGGTATTTCTTGCATTTATTTACTACTTTTTGGATCTACTGTATCAAACCCTAGATCCAAAACAGTGTACCAGGCAAAATCCTAACGACGGTCGAACCCCGTATCTTGGCGGGGTAGCCACATCGAATTTGTGGTTGCACTCATGGCGGGGTTTACCGGCAAAAGAGGTCCGGTCAATAAAATACCGGCTCTCTCTCTTCTCGAGGTTCCGATTTAGGAGTTTCTGCTGATGGTGTGGTCGGTTAATTTATTCGTGATTAGTGTTTGCATAAAGGTATACCTTCTTTTTGGTTCAGTTTGATTACGATATAGTGTTTAGACTTTTGATTGTCCCTTTTTTTGTTGGTATGTCTTCAATATGTGCCTGAATATGCAGCTGATTAATATTGATGGAAATGAAATTGGTGATTGCTATAATCTGATGGAAATGAAATTGTTATAATTTAATGAATATGATATATTCTTTTTGGAAAAGGCAATGATGATAGTTAACGGACTTTGATGATTGTTATGATCTAATGGAAATGAAATTGGTCCTTGAAACCTTGCAAGTAACATGGCCAGGCAATGATCGGACGGCGTGGTATAACCGTTTGCTATGCAACCGAGTCTGTTTGCGGCCATGGTGAAACTCAGAGGTTTTTATGACCCGGTCCGCTGTTACTAATCTGAGCCTAACTGTTTGTAACACCCCTAAAAATTTGGTTTAACAGCGGAAGACTAATTTGGGTGTTACGTAGAGGATTTCATAATCATAGAAAACGACTCAAAGAGACATTTTGAAGTTCATATTATTGAATTCAAATGCAAGGATGTTTAATAGTTATTACATCACATTAAAGTTTTGAAAGTGACTATTTATTTGTTACACCATTGACACAAGGTCAAATGCCCACTTCATGCCTCCTGAGGTTGCTTCAATTACCTGAGATAAACATGATAAAAAGTCAATGAGTTAGGTGAACACATTCCCAGTATTTCAGAAGTAAATCAGTTAGGTGGTTTCGTATGCATATTGCCATAAGTCTCATGAACTCAACTTTAACGTGTGGTATGTGTGTCATTACAATGACATCAACATAATATAAGGGGCCCTTGGGTAGGAGTTTGTCATTTCTCCTAGTTCCTCAAATAAAGTGCATTTGTCTACCAAATCCGGCTAGAACAAATGGGCCTGTCAAGCACCAATAGATCTATTCACAGTATTCGCGTTCACTCACAAGTGACTAAGGTTCATGATATAAGGGACTTTTAATAATATAGAGTGGCACGGTGGTCTTATGCAATAATCAAGTTGGCATACATGCAGTGAAATACTTGTGTTCATAAAGTGTAGCATATATCCCCCCCCCCCACATAGTTTGTAAAACATGTAAAAAGTGAGACTATAGACTCACCTTAGATGAGTGGTAGATGTAGGCAAATAAGTATATCAAGTGCAATTGGTGTACGGCTCCAACACCCAACCTGGATAATATGAGAAACCTCAGTTTCTTATGGTGGGGTGGTTTGTATTTGTGTATAATGCCTAAAGTTCAAAAACAATATTATATTTAATATCATCTTGTCTTTATGTGTGTCGATGATAAGTCGTGCTAGACTTATAGAGATGTGTTACCCTTGCAAGGGTAAAGTGTTTTAGTGGGGTGAGTGTTTATTATGTTCCATGATCTTGGTGAAGGTTAACCCAATAACCCTTAAGGTTTCCAAAGGTTTACACCTTAAACCTTAATAGTGAAATTTTTACAGTTTCAGTCCTTGAACTTTGTGAGAGTGACATATTGACATAGTAGGTGAAAGGTGATCTTTTGTTATCTAGTTAATTCTCAAATATTCACTTTTTGTACTCATTGTTATCAAAATAACCATTTTCACTTACGTTTGTGAAATTACAAGTTTAAACCTTATACTTTGTAAAATTTACATTTCTAGTCCATAAGTTTATGGAAATAACATTTAAGTACCCCAAGTTTGTAATTATTCCATTTCTAACTTTATTTTGTCAAAATGACAGTTTGACACTCTTGTTCTAATATTTACACCTTTAGTCCTTATACTTTAAAAGTTGACACTTTTAGTCCTTATGAAATGTATATTTACATTTTTAGTACGTACATTATCAAATTAGTCAATAAATGACAAAAATATTTTAATTATGCTGTTTTAACACCAGGTTTACAGAAATTACAGTTTTGGTCCTTGTAGTTTATAAACTTTGCAAATTTAGTCCTTTATATGTAAAATGTTCATTTTTAATCCTTATACCTCCAAATTTACACAAATGACCCAAAATAGTTTATATTTAGTGTTGGTAACCTCAAGTTAGAAAAATTACAGTTCCAACCCATAGTTTTCATAGTTGGCAGTTTTAGTCCTTTAACTTTATACCTTTTTGCATTTTTAATCCAAAATACCATTTTAGCTTATGTCTCCATTCCAATTAGTTTATTAAGTTCCTAGAAGCTTAGAAAACCTTGTGTGAGCTTATCAATTGGCTTTTATGAGCTTAAAGCTTAATGTGAGCATGTTTTAATGTTATTGGGCTTAACATGAACTGTTAAGGCCCAATAGGTGTTCTGTAGGTCCAGTGGGCTTCCAACTGGTTTTGGTGACTCATGGTCTTATGTTGGGCCCTGCCAAAGTGAGGTGGTGTGCTGTTGGGCCATGGAACAGGCCACAACAATATGAGGTGATGTTGGGCTTTAGGCCCATTAAGGGTGTTTACATGTTTCTGTGAATGAGTGAAGGGCTCAAGCTTTGAGCTTGTGAAAAAACTTATATGAGCTTGTGAGGGAGTGAGCTTGGTGTAGCTTGTTTGTTGAGGTTCCAAAGAAAGAGTTTGTACAAAAATATGTATATGTTGTAGGTATAGTTAGCGAATACCAAGACCAAAGTAAAGCGAGAAAATCATTTCTAAACACTTAGAATATTTTAACTGTTTTTCGATATAGGCCAAACCAACTTAGGAATGTGTGATTTTTATGATCTTAGGATTAGGTTAAGCTTAAATAAGGTTCATGGTCTCATTCTTAGTTACATAGAGATTCGAATAGGTGAGTTTGTAAGGTACAAGCTTAACGAGACATAGGTTTAAATAGGTGAAAGTGTTGGTGATATATACGAATAGCAAACATGGAAATGAGATCAAAAATAAACTAAGTGTTTGAGAAACACTTACTACACCTTAAAGTGGGGTGAATTCGAGACTGTAGAGACTAGGTGAGGTCTTGTGAGCTTGTAACTCGACAGTAGGCACACCAAGGACTTGAATGGAGATTATGGTGAGCTTGTGAGAGCTTGGGAAGAGCTTGTGACTTCTTGGGTTCTTCTCGGTATCACACAGTGGACATGGGAGCTTGTTGTGAGTTTGTTGCGAGTTGTACCTGAGTTTTCACTTGCATGGGAGAGTATACATGGTGATAAGGGCAACTTTGAAGACAAAGAGAATATCAACGAGTAGGGGGTATAGGATAGCTTGATTGGATGCAAGTTGAGATTCCAAGTGTTCTTGGAGGTCGGTTTAAGGGGTGACGAGGATATGGGTTCTAAAAGTCTGATTTAATTTCGTATAAGGTGTGAAACGAGTGAGCAAAGGATGTGTTGAGGTCTTGAGGTGTTCACATGGTTAAGAGATCAAAAGGGAATAGGTTTAAGGGTTCGTTTGTGTTGGGGTATAAAAGATCAAAGTACTGCTGGATATCAAAGTGCTGCTCTTCAAAGTACTGCTGAAGTATTAAAGTCAAAGTACTGCTAATGATCAAAGTACTACTCGTTGATAAGTCAAAGTACTGCTCGAAGATAAAGACTGAATATATTATTAGAATTAGAATATTATGTAATCTAGAATATTCTATAGTTAGGGATTGTATACTTGTCGTTCAAGTTATGTAAACCGACCAGGGTTTTCCTTGTGCCTATAAAAGGATCCCTAGGTTGGCATTAGAGATAAGAGAGTTTTACGAATACGATTTAGAGATAAGTTAGAGTTGTAATAGTCTGCATTCTACAAGCAGATTTAAGGTGTTAATATAATCAAAGTTTGGTAAATTCTTCTTATCTTTGTTAAGTAATTCCGCATACTTAATAGAGTAATTCAGTGTTTCATTGTTAGTAGATTAGGATTTATCCAAGGCTACTAAACCCTTAACAAGCTATATAATAGTTTGGTCAGAGTATAACGATCCAACAAGTGGTATCAGAGCCTGGGGCTCTTGATATCTAGGATCTACAAGGTTTTTGATGCCGTGGTTATGAAGAAAAAGGTTTACTGTTGTCGACAGAAGCAGTTTTTGAAAAAGGTACGAATTGGTGTTTGATTTTTAGGGTATCGTTTTTGGATCTGTGGTGATGACAAGATAACGTGCCAGTCCATCGAATCAAGTAAAAAGGTAAATATGAATTGAATTAATTGATTTAATTGCAAGTGAATCATGTGGGGTTGCCGGAATATTCATCATTACCTCGTACTAATATTAATGAAGAGTTGGTTCGAGGGTCGGTGCTTCAAAATTGAAGAATATATCTGATTGTCGTACCTTATAAATGTTTTATTCTTATAACGACAAAATTTGCTTGGATAATACGTCAAGAATGAACCTTGTACTCAATTTAATGTGTTTGTCGATTAGTACGATTGATGTTTAAGATAGTCTCGATACTGATTGGCTGATTTAAGGTAAGCAATTTACCTTGTACTTCTATTAATTTGTGGGTCAGTGGAGAGGTGTTTCATAATGTTTTCACATGGATCGAATAATTGGTTTAATGAATGGGTCGGTGGCTCTATGGAATTAATTGGTGTTCTAATTTAGCATGTTATCTCGTACATAGTCATTGGTTATTATTAATCAAATGGTCGGTTAAATATTTTGATTGGTTTCCTTATCATCGTGGGTCGGTGTGAAGTTTTTCTCAAATCGCATATATTATCATGGTATTGCTTCTATCAGATTGGATGTCAAGAATAATTGGTCATATATTATTTATGCATGGTTGAATTGGTATAGTAAAGGCAACTGTTGTCGTCTTTTGCATTGATTGTCTAACAATCTTGTACCAATTAATATACATGGGTCAACTGTACAAGATTGGAGGTCCGAGGTTTGTCGATTTCTGTTGGTATCGATTAGTACAAGTTAATGAATTTTATTTTACGAGAATCAAAAAAAAAAGGCAAAAAGGTTATTGGTTGACTCACCCTGCTGTTTGGTTACTGGTTATATTAATTGTGGATAACATGGGACGGTGAATTTAATAGTTGGTGGTGAGCAGCTATGGGATAATTGGTTAAGAAGTTCAGGTGCTGCTTGATATTATGTTCAAAGTACTGCTACTTCTTTCAAAGTACTGCTCGTATGTTTTCAAAGTACTGTTGCACGTTTTCAAAGTACTGCCCCATGATTTTTCAAGGTACTGCTCTAACGTACTGCTCCATTATTTTCCAAAGTACTGCTTGCCGAATGCAAGGTACTGCTGCTCGTTTGTTTCAAAGTACTGTTGTGATTTATGGAGGCATGTGAGAGTTTTATGGTTCAATATCTATGCATGGTTTACGAGCAGTAAGGGGAAGTATCTATGATTGATTAATGATTGACTTTGGATTACACACACAGAAGGTTATTTGTTTCACATACACAGGAAGAAGTTTTTGTTCTTAAAGGTGTCAAAAGGCTCGTTATTTGGATTATTGGATTAATTGATTACGAAGAAGATTGTTTATCATCTATTTGAAGTTGTAGTTGAGTTTCACAGGTTTGTGTTCTTATCATATAGCTTGATGAATCTAGCAATGTGTGATTTTTCTTATGATGCTCTATGCACACATTGGCTATCACTTAAAGGAGTTACATTGTAGTGCTCAGTGTTTCATATTAGTTGAGGATTTTGTCAAGAGATTACAGTCTACTTATACTATTCTTGCTCTGGTATGAGTTTGGAGTCACGTGGTTAGTACAAGACATAAGACACAAGTCTAGGTTGTTCTACTTCTTCATCAAGTTCGTTATATTTGGTTTTCTTCACAAGTGATCATTACAAGGAGCTTACAGATTTGAAGAATCATGAAGATGGTTAGCACATTGATTTCAGGGGAAGTATTTAATGATGTGTTTAATCATTTGATGTTCATGCACCACTCAAGTGGAAGCTTTCAATTCGTTCACTATTTGTTGATAACAAAAAGGGGAAGAGATTTTGAAGAGATATTGGAGTGGCATTGCATGAATCAAGGGGAAGACAAGATTGTTTCATTCATGGTGAGATTGTATCTCAACTTTTCTACTTCGTCTAGGAAAGTTCGTACAAGAAGGTGTTTGTTTTGTCATAATCAAATAGGGGAAGATTGTTAGGTCTATTAGATTTGATGATGCAAAACAAGAAAGAATGAAACATGAAGGGATTAATGTGACAAGATGGGAAACTACAAAAAGATGGAGAATTTGGAAGATTCTAGAAGATTTACTTAAAAGATTTAGTTTCCTAATTGTATTATGATTCCTCTTGTAAACCCTAGATGTCTCTAGTATATAAAGAGACATAGGGTCATTAGTTTTATTAAGTACGTACAAGATGTAAACCTCAAAGGTGTGTGTGTGTGGGAACCTAGGCGTAGGGATTTGGGAAACGCCTAGGGTTTAGTTAGTGTTAGTTGGTTAGTCAGCCTCAAGGTCGTTCTACCTTGATCAATCTCATCACTCTCTTTCAAATAATATCTGATGAGAGTTTGTTCTTCAAGTGGTGTCTGTTGAATATTGGTTGATCAGCAGCTTTTATCCACAGTCTTTTATCCCACAGTCTTTTGGATCATCAACAACACTTCATTATCACATCTTCATTCAATTTCACATCTCCTATCCTCCCCAATGTGAATGAAGATAGCTTTCTTAGGCCTTCTTTCTTTGAATTTTGAGACCTTCTCAGGATGGTTGACCATGCTTCCTCTGAGATTTAACCCAAATCTATGATGGAATAGGGAGGCCAGACAGACTTCTTCAATCTTTTGACTTATCCTTAACTCAAGAGTTGTGCAGTTTGTCATCATATAAGCTTTCTTTAATCCCTTAATCCTTGCTTAAGCCCATAATATATCCATAACAACATCGTCATCGTGTATTTTTATCACCATCACCCCTCATCTCCTCCAGATGCTCTGATTCCATCTGTGGCAAGAAATCATTGGGGGTGGGTGGTGACTAATACCATGACCTGAGTCATTTAGAGCCAGTACCTTGCAGAGAAGCAGTTTTCTGTAGCAACCAGTCTTTTGAGAAACTGCTTGAACTTGGTGAAGAATCAGTAGTTGTGAAACATCTTCTTCATTTAGAAGTGATCGCTGCTCAGATTGTGCGAGGATTGGTTGAAGCCCAGAATCTCAGTTCAGAAGCATCCTCTGAATCCTTCTTGAACAGCATCTCTAACAGCTTTCGTGCTACTTCCAACATATATGCCCAGTAAGAGGCGTATCTTGACCAGAAAAGACGAGGACTCTTTGTAGCCATGAATGTGAAACACCTTGTCAGGAAGCAACAACAACTGCGTAAAAAAATCTTGAGGCTTAGGAATACCTCAAGCTGCTTATTCAAAAACACCTGTATACAACTAGATACATCAAGAATGGAGACTCTTCCTTTATATATTAATCATTCCATTTAAAAATCATCCAAGAGAAGTTGAATGGCTGATTAGTTGCCAATCCTACCAAAGCAGATGCTATGGTTTTGGGAAATTCATTCCAAGCCAGTACTCTGGTGCTCAGACAGGGAAGCAAGTACATGTGATCAAGTACTTCCAATGAGGATCTGAATATGGTTTGCTCAAAGGTAAGTTTTCGAAGTGAACCCATCATATCCAACATCCCTAAGTGTATCCCAAATACCTCTTTTAGGCAAAACAAGCCCAGTACCTACTTCATCATTGAACTGAAGGTCTGCCTTATGCAGCCTCTGTGGATGCGAATTTGCGACCAGCGACTTAGCCAGTATAAACCAAATATCCAATTCCTCCCCAATCAGCAGTAGCCACTAGCCCAAATTCTTGA
>LBNU01009900.1:119183-131737 GCA_014162995.1 Artemisia annua | reverse complement strand
AGGACAAGATCAAACAAGGAACCTTGAAGGTTGATCATGGCACTGATGCCATGACAGTTGTATTAGGTAAGGAAAAGGGAGGATATGCGAGAGGCGTGGGAGGTGGAGTAACCTACAAGAGGTATTTTGATCTGCCTCGAATAAGACAAGCATCTGATGAACGAGTGGTGTCACTTCAAAGTGAACTTGAAAATGAGAGACGGAAACGTCAAGAAAAAGATGCGGTAATCCAGGATTTGATGAATCAATTGGCTGCACAAAAGGGGCAGTTGTAGTCAACGCCAACTCAATTGACACCAACAGAAGTAAGACATTTTGTATGTTGTTTTTTTTTGTAATGATTAAATGTGAAATTATATTACCAAATAATAGATTACAACTTCGTAAATAATTTATATTGCAGGTGTCTCCGGTGAACATTAATCATATAAATACTAGTACTGGTGAGGATGCCGGAACACCTATTGTTGTATGTGAGAAAGTTGCGAGCATTCAGAAGTCTAATGGACTTGCAACTTTTGAAAAGCAAATGCCATTAAGTGTAAGTAAAAAAACATCCCCTGTGAATTTTGAATTCTAAATACATGTCTTATTTACCGTGTTTTATATATATAGGAAACAATTAAATCTGTCGCATCTAAGAAAACGACTAGACAAACACGACAGGATTCTTCACGTCAAGAATCCCAATCACAAGAACATGAGTCTACATTAATAGCACTATCACAAGTATGTATTTAAACATGTTCATATATTCTTTTGTTTAGTTAATTTATTTCTGACACATATATACATGCAACAAATAATTTTTTTAGGAAATTAAGTGCAAACTATGGCACTTAAAGAGATCATCTATTATAGCTCTGGGTACTGTGTACAAGAGTGATAGAAAGCAAATGCTTCATAACAAACCACTCCCAAAGGATTGCTACAAGGTGTCTATTCAAACATCTTTAGTGGATGCACCTTGCATCCCGGATGTAGGAAGTAACGGTTTCAAAACAGTTAAGGATGCAGTTGGTGGTTTTTATGCATGGCCAAAGGATCAAGTGGTTCTCGATGAAAAGGTACATACATGCATATGTTTTATCAAAATACCTATATATATAATTCTTCATATTAATTTCAGTGTTTGATACACCCAGCTTTTGGTTCCTACAGGCAAGTACACCACCAAGTATCATAAAAATGATTGGTGAGAACAAAACTGCACCTAAATTAACAACGAAGCGCAGAAACTACGTCTCCATTGATGCCATATCAAAGGAAGCTAAGAATAAGATCAAGAGTCAGAAGTCGTTAAAGTATTGAGAATTTATGATGTACGACATTACAATTTTATATGCATTCCAATATTAATGTATTTGAATTCGTTTTAATATATATATATTTGAATTTGTTTTTATATATATTGATTTCTTATATGTGACTAAAAGATGCATATAGTCACAATTATTAGCACTTTTGGTCACTATTTGCATAATTTGTTGTGTGACTAAAAATTACAATAGGCTACACAAAACACACATTTCTTCACTATAAACACCATATGGTCACACATATCAACACTTTTGGCCACTTTATGCCTAATTCTATGTGACTAAATAACCAAAAGAAACATGCTTTGTGTGACTAAATATTACAATAGGCTACACAAACAAAATATTCATGTGACCATTTGATGAACAATAGTCACATCAAACACACATTTCTTCACTTTAAACACCATATGGTCACACATATCAACACTTTTGGCCACTTTATGCCTAATTGTATGTGACTGAATACCCAAAAGAAACATGCTTTGTGTGACTAAATGTTACAAAAGGCCACACAAACATATAATTCATGTGACCATTGGATGAACAATAGTCACACAAGACACACATTTCTTCACTTTAAACACCATATGATCACACTTATTCACACCTTTGGCCACTTTATGCCTAATTGTATGTGACTAAATACCCAAAAGAAACATGTTTTGTGTGACTAAATGTTACAAAAGGCCACACAAATATAAAATTCATGTGACCATTGGATGATCAATAGTCACACAAAACACGCATTTCTTCACTTTAAACACCATATGGTCACACATATTCACACTTTTGGCCACTTTATGCTTAAATGTATGTGACTAAATACCCTAAAGTAACATGCTTTGTGTGACTAAATGTTACAAAAGGCCACACATACATACAATTCATGTGGCCATTGGATGATCAATAGTCTCACAAAACACACATTTCTTCACTTTAAACATCATATGGTCACACATATTCACACTTTTGGCCACTTTATGCTTAATTGTATGTGACTAAATACCCAAAAGTAACATGCTTTGTGTTACTAAATGTTACAAAAGGCCACACATACATACAATTCATGTGGCCATTGGATGATCAATAGTCACACAAAACACACATTTCTTCACTTTAAACACCATATGGTCACACATATTCACACTTTTGGCCACTTTATGCTTAATTGTATGTGACTAAATACCCTAAAGTAACATGCTTTGTGTGACTAAATGTTACAAAAGGCCACACATACATACAATTCATGTGGCCATTGGAAGATCAATAGTCACACAAAACACACATTTCTTCACTTTAAACACCATATGGTCACACATATTCACACTTTTGGCCACTTTATGCTTAATTGTATGTGACTAAATACCCTAAAGTAACATGCTTTATGTGACTAAATGTTACAAAAGGCCACACAAACATACAATTCATGTGGCCATTGGATGATCAATAGTCACACAAAACACACATTTCTTCACTTTAAACACCATATGGTCATACATATTCACACTTTTGGCCACTTTATGCTTAATTGTATGTGACTAAATACCCTAAAGTAACATGCTTTGTGTGACTAAATGTTACATAAGGCCACACAAACATACAATTCATGTGGCCATTGGATGATCAATAGTCACACAAAACACACATTTCTTCACTTTAAGACTAAATGTTACAAAAGGCCACACAAACATACAATTCATGTGGCCATTGGATGAGCAATAGTCACACAAATCACACATTTCTTCACTTTAAACACCATATGGTCACACACATTCACACTTTTTGCCACTTTTTGCTTAAATGTATGTGACTAAGTATATAAAAATAAAATGTTTTGTGTGACTATACAGTGTTTATGGTCACTAATAATGCTTAACCCAACGACATTTGTACCAAATTAGTCACACATATTTAGGTGTTGGTTACTGTTTTGTAATCGAGACTAAAAAGAACTCGAACATGTGACCATAGGTATCCTATGGTCACGCGACTTTTAATCACACACACTCGAAAAATCATGTGTGACTATATGTATATCGTCACACTTATTGGGTGTAGCCAATGCCAGTTTTTGTACTAGTGGTCTGAGATATATGAATTAGCAAGTTGTGTATCTCACAATGTTTGAAAAGTAAACGAGACCATTGTGTAACTCACAATGTCATAATGGTGAATGAGACCATTGTAATCACATATAATATCTTGAAAAGGTGACATAGATCACGAATGTAAGAGTAGGCATGGCGCACGGAATGTGAAAGACAACAATGAGTGTTACAGGTTAAAATGTAAAATGTGGTTATTGTCTAGGTTCAAATGCAACCTGGTTCTCTATAACTCATGCTCTGATACCAATCTGTAACACCCGCAAAATTTGTCGCAGCGAAAGATTGTATCACTGGGGTATTACTTTATGGTTTACAGTACAAGTTACAGAAAACGACTCTAAACGAGACGTTTTGAAATAAATTATCGTTCGATAAATCAGAGTTTACAAAGAGGTCCCACAAGTTTACAAAAAATACAACATAAAAGTTGTAAAGTTTTTCGAATGATAATATATGCATTGTCTTCAAAAAGTTTTTCGTGTGCCTTCACATGCCAGCTAATTCCTTAATTACCTGAAAATACATGCTAAAAAGTCAACACAATGGTTGAGTGAATTCATAGGTTTATAGCAAAGCAGTTGATCACAAGATTTCAAGTCTAATAGACAGTGGGTTACGTTGTTATACACCCATAATTCAAAAGTAGTATATTATTGCATCTAAGCTCATGGAACTCAAACTGACGGTATATATCAACAATGATATATAGAATAATAATTGCCCCGTGTAGGTACTTGCCATATACCTAGAGTTACAAATATAGTACGTTTGGTTACTTATCCAGCTAACACAAACGGGACTCGTCAATCCCGATAGGCCTATCTACTATATTCGTGTTCACTCGCAAGTGATTAATGGTCCATGATGTGGGGACTTATGGCATAAGGGAACTTAGATACAAGCAATAATATATTCAGTTCAGAGCATAGTTTTCAAACAATTGTGATCATAATAAAAGTAGTAGCATGAATCTCCCCCAAGTAGTTTATAAACCAGATAAACAAAAGTAGGGGCTATGAACTCACCGTAGTAATCGGTAGTAGTTTAATACAACAAATAGTGTGTGACAAGACCACGATCTTTAACGATAACCTACGAGAGTATAGTGATCGCGTCTTAGTATAATGTACAATATGAGTGTACAAGTATATGTAAAGTCATTGACTTGATTAAGATGTTGTACATATGTCTTAAGTTGTGTAAAGGAGTGAATTAAATGATCAAGTCTCAATAACAAGTTTCGGGTCATCAAACTCAAGTTAGCCGTGCGGCAAGACACACAACCTTGAGACAACAACCAAAGCCATAGCCGTTGTTATCTCTCGGCTTAGAAGGCCTTGAGGAAACATCCTTGGCTTAGCCTTGGCTGTGTCTTAGTCTCAAGAGGCTAAAACACCATAAAGACTCTCAAGTCATGATTACTTTTTAGTCTTAAGCGGTCTAGCTGGTGTTTGCAAGTTTTAACCTGTGGCTTTCACTTTCTGCACACGTGCTCCTGAGTTTTTGTATAAAAAGTCATTCTGAGCAACTTTCATGTTTTACACTTTCGTTGGTTCGGAGCAGAAAAGGATCGAAATCGAGATTTACGAATCAGATCAGAAGACTATCTCTTTCCACACCAACTTTAACTTGTGATTAAGTGCAGAAAGTTGGACAGCACTCTGCAGTTCTGCGGCAAAGGCCATATCTTGAGTTCTACAAAACTTTAGGATGCGAGGCTTTTTCCTACGTTTAAGTTTATGTCTTAGCTTCATATCATAAAACTACGATGAGTTACAGAAATTGCCAGAACTGTCCCGTTTTGTCCAATGAATTCTGTTAGTCAGATTTTGACATGTTTTACAATTTTAGCTCTAGTTTATTCATCAGGATGAGTTATGAGGTGCGTCACCCGGCGAAACGACCACAACACATAGCTCTACCGGCTTATCTTATTGCCTTAACCTCAAAGTTTACTGAGATGATCAGTGTAATCATTCTTTGGGGCTGTTCAGAATTTCAGCTTCATAAGTCATATCTAGAGCTTGTTCTAGTTTATTTTCATGATTAAAAATTTATGTACAACATCATATCTTGTCAAAATACATATAAGACTTGTACAAGATATGTAATACATCAAATGAATGAAAAGCTTGAAAACTAAACAAAGTCTTACAACTTCTTGGATGGAAATCACAAGAATGACAAGAACAATCAAGCCTAAACCCTTCTAGTCACCAACTTTGTCTCCAAACCTTCACCCAATCTTGCTATAACTTTAGAAAATCTTGTACTAGGCACTCCCAAGAACACTTAACTTCAGCCCTCAAGCCTTGTATAACTCTTAATTAATCCAAGTAATCATCAATTTAACACAAGGATCATGTAGAGAGCATCAACACCTTCAAATTTGGTGTGTATCTTTGTAGCTAAAACTAATAATGATGGTGGTTTGTGCTTGGTGCAGTCACGGCAAAGGAAGAGGATGGACAAAGTGGTGGATAAGTTTTTGGTATATCTTTTGTATGTATAAGAAAGATAATTGTGATATGTACTATAAGATATTTAGCACAGTTAACAACCATAAGACGTGTGTCATGCATGCTTAGGCGTGGCATGATAAGAAAGAAAGGGAAATTTGATGTAAATCTTGCATAGATATTTATATGTATATATATTGATAGTTTAGTGATTAGAGGGTATAGTTTGGTCCCGATAATTACTAATGTTAAGCCCTTAAGTCATGAAACTTAAAACCGGGTAACATAAAAATTTAATACGTATAAAAATGTTAAAACTTATCAATATACTCCAACTAATTATATTAAAAATGTAATAAGCCTAATGGAGTGCGTTGATTATGTTAAAACCTAATAACGTAGGTTTCAGCACGCGTATTACGTAAGAAATAAAATACTCATGTAAAAATGACAAAATGACAATAGTTCATATAAAATATGACTATTGGTGAAATATTAGTGTTTTGAACACATAGACTTATCCTAGTCTTGTGTTGGTCGCGGGGAAAGTTCACACTGTTTAACTTTCGTAATTAATAAAGTAATAACATTAAATAATAAAAGTATATTATTTAGAATAAAAGTAATAATAATTAACATTAAATAGTTAATTATAAATAGAGGTGAACAAAAATGTTCAGAGTGTAACATTTCAAAGCAGAGTAACTTAATTAACTTGGGAAGTTACCGGTTAACTACCGATTACAACATTTGCTTTTACGTTATGCTAAAAGTCAAATAGTCAAAAGTCAAAGTCACAGTCAAAGTCAAAGGGCAAAATAGTCATTTTTCCTTATGAAAATTTACAGGTTGCTACAGTCATTAAGGCCGGATATCACGTCTTCCTGAATTATAGTATCTAATGGTCGTAAGGGATGGAAAGGCGATGCCTGATAAGCCACTCTCAAGGGTTCAGAGGTTCTAATCCTCATGATCTGTCGCAAGTGAGGGCCTTGGTAAGTAGGTAGATATAAGGCGGTAGTTGGTGAAGGTTTGGCAGGTCTATGGACCGTAACTAACGTAACCGGAACAACAACAAAAAAAGTACAAAGAGTTATCATACCAAAAATAGAACAAGGCATGTCGTGACGAAAATACTTAGTGACTATCAAGCCTAGTCAAAATATAGTGTAACAAAACGAGGCAGAGTGACAGGAACAAGGCATGCTCAAAGCTAATAATGAATGTCTGACTATAGTTCAAAATGCACAATTATAAATGCACAAACATGCAATGCACACGTACACTACCAATGCAATTTCGGGTGATTATACTACTAAGACTCGACCAAACATAATATAAATTACTACTCCTTTCACTGCATGATTCTTCCTGAATTAGGCATAGGGTACCGGCTATGCATAATTTAGGATTAACGATGCAATGCTCGGACTAGTCACTCGTATTATGTTCGGTGTTTTAAGAAAACTTTATTTTGGTTATAGTTGCGATTTTTATTTTAGAAAAACCGGCATTCACTATAACCTTGGCTATGATACCTGT
Source organism: Artemisia annua (assembly GCA_014162995.1). NCBI lineage: Eukaryota > Viridiplantae > Streptophyta > Magnoliopsida > Asterales > Asteraceae > Artemisia > Artemisia annua. Next base: position 124,306 of record LBNU01009900.1, on the reverse strand, counting down.
AACACCCGGTATTTTTCCTAAAACCTAATCCTAGCCAAACTTCTATTTTTAGAGCCTGAAACGTTTTAAAACTTTAATGCATGTTAAATTGGATTTGAGGAGCGTGAGATATATTAGGAACGAGAATTTTTTTCCTTGATTTACTCAGCACAACCTAGAAAACTCAAATTTGTTTCACTTGCCAAATTATTTAATTTATTTTGAGTTTGAGANATAGTGTAACAAAACGAGGCAGAGTGACAGGAACAAGGCATGCTCAAAGCTAATAATGAATGTCTGACTATAGTTCAAAATGCACAATTATAAATGCACAAACATGCAATGCACACGTACACTACCAATGCAATTTCGGGTGATTAGACTACTAAGACTCGACCAAACATAATATAAATTACTACTCCTTTCACTGCATGATTCTTCCTGAATTAGGCATAGGGTACCGGCTATGCATAATTTAGGAGTAACGATGCAATGCTCGGACTAGTCACTCGTATTATGTTCGGTGTTTTAAGAAAACTTTATTTTGGTTATAGTTGCGATTTTTATTTTAGAAAAACCGGCATTCACTATAACCTTGGCTCTGATACCAATCTGTCACACCCCGCCAGAGGCGAAAGCGCAAGGTGCGACACATTCAATATACATAGCCAAAGAGATATAGTACAATACCATAATTAAAATTTAAGAAAACGTACAACATACAATGTCATCCAAGCCGACCTCGGCGGTTAAAACATAAGTGTAGTTTTCAAAAGATAGCATTTCATTACATAATGACTAATGATTACTCGTGACGACCCCTTTATTCAAAAGACTTCTTAACCAATGATTAGCTTAAATGCATGAGAAAACAGGTCAACTATCAAAATAGTTGGTGAGTACACATGTTTTAAATAATACAGAAACCTTTTGAGAAAGACAATACACAATGATGGTGCCTCGTATATAATAAAGTATGCGGCAATGCCCCAAAATTAAATAATATACATTCCGTAGACTGGGGAACGAGAGGCTGGCCGACCTCTAATAGCGCTATCCATACTACCTACTGCCCCACACAAGGAGGCCGTACGAATGGTACGTATAAATTGGAGTGCGAACGGCAAACCATTTGGGGACTAACAATGCGAATGTACTGTTTGTACATACAGTACATCATAACAACTATTATATACTATCAATCAAGACTGCTCCGAATAGGGGAGACTCGGCACTGCTCCGAACAAAGGAGACTTAAATTTGACTTCTCCGAACAGGGGAGACTTTAGGTCAAGAACATACGGTACATTAAGTTCAAAACAAGTTATAAATTCATAAGTAAGTCCAAGAGTTGAAGTCTAGTTCAAAAGTTCAAGTCAAATTATAAAGGTCAAGTCAAAGAGTTCAAAATATGTCAAAGGGTTCAAAATATTTCAAAGAGTTCAAATCAAGTCAATAGCGTTCAAATATATATCATAAAGTTCAAACAATATATTTAAGTTTAAGTTCATGCATTCCACCCCAAATAAGTAAAACGGTAAAAAGGGGGTTCGTGTATTCTTACCTCGAGTAAAGTAGCCTGAATAGTAAAGTCAAATAGTGTAAATGCGTAGTACCGACACGCGACCTATAATAGTATGGCACGTATTAGCTCGTAGTTTTAATAAGTTTAAAAATGTTTATATAATTGTTGCTTGTGTGGCAGCATTTAAGTTGAAATAGTTTTGTGAATATTGGCTAACATTGGCTTTCGGAAGTGCTTAAGTACACATGAACAATTAATAAAAGTATCGAAACGAATAAGTCTTTGGTTCGCTGGTAACTGAAAGGCGACGTACGGAAAGTAATGGCATATATATAGTAGATGAATTTGAATTAAAAAAAATGTCGTTAAAAGTAGGTGTGAAAATATAACTAGATTTTTAGAAGTGTGTGAAAATTATATTCGAAGTAATAGTCTTATTGAAAGAGTTTGTATTAAAATACACTCATAACTTATAAGTGTAGGATTTTTAGAGAATCGGGCATGAACCGTGTATATGTTTTAATTATACGTGGTGACTAAGTGTCACGACGAATAATATACTGTTGTTATTAAAATTAAGTTTCGTTTGGTATGAACATATCATTATATGAGATATTGATACAAAAAGTAAGTTTTGAGTATAGTTTATAATTTGTAGTATGTTTATAAAATATGTCTAGTACATTTAAAATGTGTCATGAAATAATGTCGTGAGCGAGTAAACGAGTGAGTCCTGAACGAGGCGCGAGATAGACCGGGGAAAACAAGTAACCGTGACTCAATTTGTGTTACACTACACCATTTTATTTACTTTATGTTGTTTTATATCACAAAAGTTTTACCCATTGTTTTGTAAAATTTTAACTCAATGCAACCTTTGGTGGCCTGCTGGGCTCGACCACACATACATGCCCAACAATATTATTTCAAAACTAGGTAAGTCCACTAACAATACTAGTTTTGCACCCACAAAAGACTATATGCATTACTTCTGCTTATGTTGTAGCAGCTAAAAAAAGACATGATTATTACTTCTCCATATCAACACAACTTTGTTTAACCAAAAGGAGCACACCGAGGCTCGAACCTGAGACCTCTCGGTGTGGGGCGTCACAAAAAGGGGAACTCAAAATGAGCTAGAATCAAACATCTCAAAAAGCAAATTCACACCTTATTCAACAACTTATAATATTATAACGACAAAACATCGACTGCCTGCTCAAGCATTATACGACCAGGTGATTAACCAAAGCAAAACCAAAATAAGCAAAACTCAATTCTAAGCACATCCTATAACCAAGTAAGCCAATCGGTTCATACGAGTTTTGATTTAACCTCAACCACTTCAACTTCATATCAATCGTTAAGAAAAATTTTATCATAAACCAATTTAGTTTGTTTATTCATTTGCCACACAAGATTAACTTAACAGTAACTGAAAATCAGTATCCTTCGAAGGATATGGATCAAAACTGATTGACACCCAAGAATCAAATGGTATCATAACAACATAAATAAATCAAACATCATCACAAACTAAATAAAAAGTATCAAACTCTTACAAGAGTGATAATGCTCGATTGACACGAAAACAGTAAGGTGCGACACTGATTCTTCCCAGCAAATCCACACACCAGCAGACCAATATCGAGGCTCCAAAACTTGCGAAAACTGATATGGTGAGATTTGAGAGTGTGCAGATCTTGCTAAGCATCGGTTATCATTAAATAGAACAAAATAGAGAAAGCCTTCGACTCCTTTTTAGACTTGGTAGAATGGGAAGTAACCAAATCGAGCTAAGATGTCCATCACTCCTTGGCCTCTATATCTTCTGTATGTGTTGACTTCAAGAGTTAGACCAAGAAAAAAGGGGTCCATGTCTGATCGGCCTCAGGGTTGCCATGGAATCAGCTTGGAGGCTTGTGGCCATCGACGTGGAGCAGGTCTGATTTGTGGCAGTGTGGGGAGAGGTGTAGCAGGAGCAGTAGAGAGAGAAAAGGAGAAAGTGTTTTCGGTGTGTGAGGTGAGGTAGAGATAAGAAAGAAATGGATAAAGTTAAATATTAGGGAAAGTGTTTTTTTTAAGTGAAGGTAAGTAATAAAGGTGAGTGTAAAATAAAGTAAGGTTAAGATAAATACAAGTGTGTATTCGATCAGTGGGTTTAGGTGTATTCCGTGTCCCGTTGAGTTTCGGCATAATTGAGTCTTCCAGGTTGACGTGAGCATGGAAATATAATTTATGTAGACGTTTTTATAAAAGCAATATAAAAGCACAAGTATCGATTTCAGATTGGATTTATGTCGTAGTGTCGGTACCCGTGTGGTGCTGTGTGCGAGATAAATGTCAGAAAATATGAAATTTAAAATTTTCGATGAAAATAAATAGTAATACTATTAAAATAATGGTCTGAAATTTACGGGTTGTTATAGTCTGCCAACCTTAAAAGGAATCTCGTCCTCGAGATTCAGTTCGCTCAGTCTGCCGGCGTACGTTCTCATTATTAGATTTGATGGGCAACTCTCCCATCCTCGAGCTTTGCCCTCAAGTGACCTCTAGTTAGTGGATTCTATCTTCATCTCACGACCCCAAGAATGGTCATGAGTACAAGTTGGATATATTTAGTAACAACTTGTGTCCCTCTTGATCTTCGTAACTTATTAGACAAGAACTATCACTAGATAAAGCTTGGAAACAAGTTGTTAGGAACGGAAGATTTCAACAATCTTCAGAAGAGGTCTCATGAAGGTTTGGCTCAAGTTTGGAATTGTATAAACCAAATCAAATCTACGAGTAGTGGTGGTTTAGATTAGCGAGAAGGCTAGAAATTCAACTAAGGTTTATGACGTTTAGTAGACATCAAGTGTCTGACGAGCAAGGAAAAGTTAATCATTTCGTCTTCCATCTTGATCAGAATTTAAATTTGTCTGTAAACATTTCAGCATCTGTAACTCTCGTATATTTAATAGAGGTAGGTAAAGTCGTCGGTAAAGGGAAGATGAGTTGCTTGAAGTTAGACTCAATGAATATTTGGATAAAGAATTTCGTGAATAAACTAAAAATTTGACTGTTTTTTACAAAGTGGTCAATAGTCTGAAAAGAATACATGGTCTAGAGATATGAACGAGAAAATGACGGTACGCTTAGAATTATGCTCAGAGCGCAAAGATCATTACAACGTCATGAACGATATAACCAATGCTGTCATTAAGGCCGGATATCACGTCTTCCTGAATTATAGTATCTAATGGTCGTAAGGGATGGAAAGGCGATGCCTGATAAGCCACTCTCAAGGGTTCAGAGGTTCTAATCCTCAAGATCTGTCGCAAGTGAGGGCCTTGGTAAGTAAGTAGATATAAGGCTGTAGTCGGTGAAGGTTTGGCAGGTCTATGGACCGTAACTAACGTAACCGGAACAACAAAAAAAAGTATAAAGAGTTATCATACCAAAAATAGAACAAGGCATGTCGTGACGAAAATACTTAGTGACTATCAAGCCTAGTCAAAATATAGTGTAACAAAACGAGGCAGAGTGACAGGAACAAGGCATGCTCAAAGCTAATAATGAATGTCTGACTATAGTTCAAAATGCACAATTATAAATGCACAAACATGCAATGCAC
>LBNU01009900.1:98631-110427 GCA_014162995.1 Artemisia annua | reverse complement strand
GTTGTGGTGAGCGAAGCGGAACTCGGTTGAGTATCATATCATGTATAAAGACCGAAAAGTACATAAAGAAAGGATGCTATGCTTTTCTAGCACACATAACTGAAAAGAAGTCGAACGAGAAACGATTGGAGATGTACCCAATTGTTCGANGGTTCTGAAGGATTCACATAGATAATCGATTTCTTGAATGCTACCCCTATTAGGTATGCATTAACTGTTAATCCTCCTATATGCATTTCTTTTATTAAGCAGTTTTGGGCAACTGCTAAAGCCATAACTGTTAATAAAGAAAAAAAGATTAAGGCTAAGGTAGATGGCCAAAATATACTCATAATTGAGTCATCTATTAGGGAATCTCTTAACCTACCAGATAATGAAGAGATTGAGTGTCTTGATACTGCTGCCATTTTTAAGGGTTTGGAAAAAATGGGGTATGAGAAGAAGAATAATAAAGTAAAATTTTACAAAGGTCTCTTCTCATCTCAGTGGAAATTCTTGATTCATACTCTGTTACATTGTTTGAGTCCTAAAACTACAGGTTGGAATGAGTTTGGTAAAACCGTGGCATCAGCAATGATATGCCTTGCTAAAGGAAAACCTTTCAATTTTTCAAAAATGATTTTGGAAGGTATGATCAAGACCTTGGCTGATGATGGTACTTGTTTATTATATCCAAGGTTTTTGCAACTTATTATTAAAAAACAGTTGACTACCTTTAAAACACATAAAGGAACTTATGCTGCCCCCTTACTACAAAAGAAAGTATTTTCAAATCTGAAAAATAATGGCAAGGATTTTTAGGAAAGGTTACACCACTTTTTCCGTATATGGTGAACCTTCCACAAAAATAGGGAGAGGATGTAGTGGGTGAGGAGCATGAAATGTTGGAAGGGGCTGCCACTTCTGCTGCTAGCTTAGAAGCAAAGCAGGCCATTGGTAACACATCCAGAAGTGATGAGGGTAGTTCTCAAACACATGAATTGATGGATACTGATGTATAAAGTGGTGAGGATAGAATGAAACTTATACAGAATTTGAAGGCCTATTGTACCAAGTTAGAAGAGGATGTTCTTGGCCTCCAAAAGCGCACAACGAAACATGGTGCAAAGATCAAAAGGTTGAACCTGAGAGTTCAATATTTGGAAGGTCAACAGAGGTCAAGAAAAGCTCAGTTCAGAAGGTTGAAGAAGGTGGGCACAGCACACAGGGTGAGTTCTTCTAAGGCTACTAGTTTGGAGGATGCTTCCAAACAGGGGTGGAATGAAAGCAGAGTCTCAGGGGAGGAAACAATAAATGCTGAAGGTGCTTGTGCTGATATGCATGTGGATATGGATATTGGGATTGATAGTGATATCAATGTGGATGCTTAGTATTTAGTTGCTGTAATAGTGATGGCGAGGGAGTAGATTTTGCTGCGTTGTGAGTCGAGTGGGGTTAAGGATGCTGTTATGAGTGATAGTGTCCTTTGGGAAAAGTAGTAGGTCCTTTCAGTGATGGCGTTTCGAAATAGTTATGGTGGTACGGTATACAATTGCATTATGTCCCTCCGGTCTATTATTGGTGAGAACAGAAATAGCTAAGATGGGATCGCGGTGTTAGAAGGAGGTTTGCAAGATGATGGTAAACACTAGTGTGGTTTTTTGTTGGATTCGTATGGAATTATGCCTGATTTGTTTACCATTGAACGAATGTGGAGGTATATCAGTTAGATAATGTTATCATGAATACAAATGGTATGTGTTTTTTGATTTTAAGTCAAAGCATGGGTATTGGAACTGGTCATTGATAAGGGTTCCGTGGTTAAGTGATAATAACGCCTGTTTGTTAAAAATGGAACCGGGGTTGTATGGTTCTAGAACTTGAGGTTAAGAAATCATTTGGGCTAAAATTCACGACCATTCCGTTGAAGCATGGATATGTTGATGGAATCAGTAGATTGTTAGATCAAAATCTGGCAGGTCTTTATGGATCGTATGACAGGCATTCCATTTATGAAGGAAACCTTATGGTAGGGCTACTTTGCAAGTCTTGTTGAATTGATTCTTGAATACATTGTCGGGTTTGGGAATTGTTATGAAAAGTTTAGGAAGGTCTTAAGGCTGGTGTGACATGACTGCCCTAGATGGAGGACTGGGAAAGATTTATGGACACTATTTGGAGTGACTGCCAGAAATCAAGGTTAATGTGGCTTGGGAAAGTGGACAAGGAGCGGAATGTAAACCTAGGAGGTTGGAAGAATGGAACAAATGGTACTGCTTCGGGTAACTGTTAATGTGGATGATAATGTCTACTGTGGTAATCGGAGAAACAGGGTGGTGGATAATTTGCGTCAAGGGAATTTTGGTGTATCAGGCTAGAAGAGTGTTTATGGAATACGGCTATGAATAATACAAGTAATGTTAATACTGAAACAAGGGTATTAAGGGGGGTAGTCAGAAATCGGAACGTTAAAAGGGTAATATTGTGTGTAATGACAGTGTGGTTATGAAGATAAAGCGGTGCCTGCTAATAAAAGGTAGGGTAAAGTCGATGAGTGGTTAGGTGGTGATGTTACCATAAATAGTGGTAATAATTTAATTAAGAAAAATAAACAGAAGAAGAATCTCGGGTAACAAAGAATAGTACAAAATTGGTACATGGTAGTGTAAGCAGTGATGGTCGTAATTCGAAAAGAGGTTGGTTCTAAGAATGTTAGTATAGTAATCGTTTTGATGCTATGGGAAGTGAGCAAGATAGTGATTAATTTCTGAATTTTGGAATGAATGTAAGTCTTTAAGTTGTAGATGTAGTCTGGTATCCTATTTTGGGAAAGGTGTGTGTTAAAGGTTTTGGAATGAAACATGATCAAGTCTATACGGAAAAAGTGATAGTAAATTATGATGAATGAGGTCCCCTGAACGCATACTAGAGTTAAATTGAAGAGCTTATCCAATCTATTCTTACTTAACATTAACATACTGTTAATGCATAGTTGAATGCCGAAAATATGATGCAGCAGCTTTTTACTTCTCATGACAGCAAAGATGTTCGTTTAATAAGTAATTTATGATGACTTTGGTAAAGCATTTCACCTGGTTAAAATTCAACCACCAAAAACTTGAGTACAACGGATGAGAGTGATCATCCTCTCATCTCAGTCCCTTAAACTTACAGACTTCATATAAGAATGACAAATCATTTCTTATACTTTTACCAAACAACCAAAGGAAACGGTGAATACAATATGGGTGGAAGTCCAAATCTAAGCCCTTTACATACAAGCAGCATACATAAATAAACACAAATTTTCTTAAGAAAAAACACTACCAGGTGGCAACAAGGACTAATAATATCAACTATTTCCCTGGAACAGCCCTTGGCTTGAAATCTCATAAAATACACCCAACTGTCCTGGGAAGATGTATATTGATCATAAAAAGTCATCATAGTCATTAATCTTCATGATCACCTCCACCCCTCCGATGAGTAAATTACCAATAGAATATCAAATTTCGGTGACTCATCAAAACGTGTTAAGAACCTCCTCCTCACTATCCGATTCAACAATCTCACCACCTTAGAGAAAGGGTTGGTCCTCTTAGAGCAGAAGCAGGGGTTTACACTCACACGTGGGTTCAACCCAAAGCATATAAGGTATAGCAGCCAACTCATGAGTTTTCATACTTTCCATGCTTCCCCAACGTAGAACAGGGATGTTATTCATTCTCCTTAATGATAGCAAATTCAGCACCTTGTAATATCCCCTGTTAGAAGAATATGGCAAGTCAAACACTTTATTTTCCCAAAGATCTATCATAGTTTCCTAAGTTCACCAAAGATCAATTTATCTTTAAAACCAACTCATTAACTTCATCATTCACAACGGGTATTTGGGTAAGCTCATTAGGGCTACTCATACGTGCCCTCATTAGTGATGACATTCGTGACTTAGATCAACCATTATCAATCGTGGAATCACTAGCATTTCTTGATTACTTGGCTTAGCAACAGTCTATCAATAAATTACGGCACCCACACCTTCTTACTACCAACTTAGACGATTAAGCTTATTCGCCCCAAGACAAGCACCCACAGTCATGCTTTCTATTACCCACAATCAGCTTCTTCATGGCACGCCTTTATCCACATGTCAATACTTGCAAATGACAACGGGAGGTTTATACTTTTTTTCAAACTCAATATTCAATCTCTAACATTCGAATGTTCCTCGTCTTTGGAACTAGGTATGCCCACCATAAAGAGATCCCACTAACTCTTCTCCGCTGATACTCACTACTGCTGCTGCAATATGAATTCATACCCACGACCTTAAGACACACATTATTGTGTTTCAAAATCATTATAGTCCCCCCAATTTGTCTGTGGGATCATGTTTGAGCCTCAACCAGCGAATACACCAATGGCACATTATACATTTAACCACACCGATATCTTTTATGTCCTCTTAACCAAATACTGAATTAGGATTCCACATGAAGCATAATGGGGACCGACCTAATCGCCAAGAACCATGATTAAAGGACATCCTTGCCATACCTCACTACTTGAGAACTGAACATAAAGACTTGGTGTAACTTGACATTCTTAAACCAAATCTCATAAAAACAACTTGTAACTACTGGAAAAACCGGGTCTTTGGTCCAACAAAAATAGCACATATAGTGAGTTATCAATCTGTGACTATATGTTTCCACCTCTCATGTGTAAAACAACATCAGCTTGACAATCAACCATTAGAACATGAGTACTTTCTTGTTGTTTAGCCACATCAATGACTTTCGTGATAACACCTTAACTTGGTTCGAGCACCTCCTCACACTTGTTCATTGACAACAGATCACAAATTCAAAGAAACTTTCGTGTTATCATGACAACAGTACCATGGTCATTACATACCTGGAGGATGCTCGTTAGAACCATTGACATCAGCCGTAGCATCAACTTGCTAGTATAATGATCAGATATTCGAGTGGTAATCACACCTTGTAGGCCTTCATGGTTCCATCTTTGCCCAATATTTTCCAATCAATTTCTCACCACTATAGCCTGCTCAATTCCAATCAAAACGAACTTGCTTACTACCTGATGCATTGTGAGGTCTTGTTCTCTTATTGATGACCTTGTATCCTCTCTGCTAGAACGCGTCTCTAAAAAGGCTACACAAAAACTGATCCAAAAAAACCCCAGGACTAGATACGACTTAGACACACACCAACCCTGTATTCAGGTAAATACAAGTTCAAACACACGACACAATCCCCATAGAAGATGTAGAAAAAGAAACATAATGTGATAAGGTCTCTCCACGTATGAAAACATGTAATACCTACAGAGGACCAACAATAACGTGGAAAGCTACAGCTTGGCGAACGAAACCCTCAAGTTGATTACTCAGCAGATTAGGCGCAATTCGACCATCTAGAATAATGAGCTGTATCTCGATTGGTGCCATAGTAATGGTGATTGTTGACTAATCGATGAAAGATATTAGCTATAGACCTCATTGAAAAGCTAAAAATTTTCATTTGAGGATGTGTGTAGTAGGCCATGAGAGTATCAATTTGTTTCAAGTCACTATAATATGAATTATATAAATCTCTCCCTTCTTTTTTNCCTCGCCATCACCTTTACCCAATTCACTAGCAACCTCATTAACCTTAAACAACCCCGGAACCCTGACATCTCCAAAAGTAACCTTATGAGTACTCTTAGGCTTAGCAGAACCAGAATTTGGGTTCAAAATGGTGTTATCTACCCCTGAATCAGACACACCAGATACACTAACACTACCACTAGACACATTACCGTTACCCAAAACACTAACAGGTTCAACATTAACAGACCTAGACTCATTAATCAACTTCTTAGCAATTTCATCAATAACATCATTACTCCTATTATCACAAACATCATTATCACTAACACAAGTAGAAGAAGTCTTACCAGCAGCATCACAACCATCACCAACACTCAAATCCTCCTCCATACCCGAACATGAGCCCCCCAAATATTCACTACCCACCACAGAATCAGAAGCCCCATCCTCATATTCCACATCCTCCATATCCCCAGCGCCGCCATCACTCTTAGCAGCAGATCTCGTACGCACCTTAGAGTAAAGACTCTTAGGAGTATCAGAAACCACATTCGCATGCCTCAAAGCAGATCTCGATGACGGATTCATTGTTCTCGTTGTTTTCCTAGGTGTAAGAGATGAGTCCATCTTACGAGAAGACGGATATGTTTTGGATCTGGGTTTAAATCCGCCATAGTATCAATGAATTAACACCATAACAGATCTGAAAAATTAAGTTGAAAAGGAGATGAATATGACAACCCGCTATTTTACAGGTCAATACTATTTGCTAAACTTGAACTATTTATTTGACATTTACTTGAGAACGATTTACGTACAACTTTTTAAGTTAAATCGCGTAATCTAGAAACACCCTATGGTGCACTACAACACTGGACCAAATTTTGTTCTACATATTTTTAGTACATTGACACATTTACACGACTCATTTCATTGCAAGTGCATATTTATTTATTTCAATTAATTAAGTAAATAAAGGCTTTTCAATTCATACGCATGAACAATGTGCCCAATACTCCAACTAAAAATTTTACACATATTAGAGTGTTACAAAAATTCACTAAATATTTTATTTCACCCTTTGACATTTATTTTATTATAAGTACTTAAATGATACATAATTACCTCAAACTAATTTATCACTAGACAATACATTTTAATTACCCAATGCCTACTCAAAATATATTGTAAACTACTTGTATGTTATTCTTAAACATTTACTACTTACCTTATACATTTCTAGCCATTTTATTAATAAAATACACTAAATATATATGTAACTTGACAAATGAAATAAAACTAATCTAGTTACTAGACATGAGATGACACCAAGCATGGGCATCCCATGCCCTTCCTCTTTTCTAGCCGAACACAAAACCACCACCATACTACTTTTGAAAATCTTCACTAACCCTCATTAAAACTAGTACTTTATGTCTTTAAAATATCTATGACTTTTCAATATATGCACTATCCTACTACACATTGTTTCAAGACTTACAAAATTTCAAGAATACTCTCTCTTACTCTCTACCATTCGGCCATAAATAAAAGAAGAAAGGAGAGGAAGATTTTGTAGCTTATCTAGAGCTTATCAAGCTTTATTTTGTTAACAAATACCTACATACTTATTTGGAGTACTCTTGGGTTCTCATTGTCTTGCTACTACACTTAATCCATCTTGATCAAGTAAGCCTAAAACTAATTTTTATAACTTTCCTTTGCATTTTATACTTGATCTATACTTTGTTTCATGAACTTCATGTTTTTCATGTCATATGCTAGTTCAAGTATATATACCAACTTATCACTTTGTACATGTTGATAAAGTTTTACATTCACAATGATCTTTTAACAAAAGGTTATGTTCTAAACAAGCTTTTATTACAAGTAAACTAGTTAGTAAATATCTCCACAAGAAGATGAAGACGAAAACATTATATATTTGATGATCATTTACATGAACCCTTGAATATTGCTAAGTTAGCATTAGATCACTACTTTGAGAAATTGATGAAGGATTTAGGATTAGTTTTGGAGTTGTCGTTAAGTGATTTTGATACTAGAAGGCTAGGAAAAATGTTTTGACACTTTTAGAAAGCAATCTGTCCCATTCGACCTTCTACAGAAAAATCAGTATCTTGGTGGCTGTATTAGGCTAGAAATATAGAAAATGGACTTAATAATGAAAACATAGCCGCTTGAACGGGTTAAAACAGGCTTATAACGAAAAAGATATGCTATTTTCAAGATTTACGACGAAAACTATATTTTCTGAAAATGTTGAAACTGTCCCGATTTTTAAACCATGAAAACTGAGATTAAATGATTTTTAGACTAGCCGAGACCTTGAAAAGCCTAGAGTATACTTGAATACCTTTGCGGGGATATATAAAACTTGAAAAACGAAGCTAAGACGAGAAAGATATGGCCTAACGAAGTTACGGCAAATTTTAAATATTTTGACAGCTTTTATTTTGCTACTAGAAAAGCTGATGGAAACTTTTAATAGGAATTTTGGACACTTTATGGTGTATTTTGGCTAAAATGACGTACATANAACTCTGAAACTTAACGCTTTTGTAAACGCTTATGTTTAAATCAAACGCTTGTTTTAAAATGACTCACTTAGAGGTCATTCTTTATTTCCTTGTACTTTGTATTCCATGAACGTCACTCCCTCGGAATTCCATTCCGCTGCGACCCGATTTTGGGGGTGTGACAATGAACGTTGTACAGTGAAGTGGGTTGTTTTTTTTTTGGGTAAAAGGGTTAATGCACCCCGGTAAAATTCATTACACCAAAAAGCGTTGAAGTACATAGGATGAGGGTGACTTCCCTCATCTCAGTCCGTTAGGACACTTACAGACTCTCATATAATAATGACACGCCATTCTTATAACTTACATTGAACATAAACACATTGAACATAAACTACAACGACTATAAAAATAACACAAATTAAATGCAATTCAATGAGACAAATCTTTGAATCTTCATATAGTCATAGTAGTTCAAACTTCCAGCTTCAACCAATTGCGTCTTCTATTAGTATTATGCAAAAAACATAATCTAATAACCTAATAAGAGTGACTTCCGTAGCAAATCGAACTTGAAGCATAAACATGGTCTAAGCGACCCAACCTTCCAGCATATCCGAACTTGAACCAATCTTCCAACAAATACGAATGAAACACATGAAGACAACTACCAAAGATCAAGTCATATGCACCAACAATGACATGCTAAACACTATGACATGCTAATAGTACCCACAAGCTGCCAAAATGCAACCAAGCTAAACCTGCAAACCAATGGTATCATAAGCAGCCCTAGACTAACACAAAGGTGACTTGCATACACCATAAACCCAAGCTTCCATAGGAACCTGTAGCAGCCATCAATAGGCAGTAAATGACTTTGAACAATGAATATTGATCCCAAAGCTTGACAACCAGTACCTGCAATAACACGACCAACTAGTATAATAGAATACGAATCAAGTCTTGGATCGTAATATGCCATAAACATAATCATCTCTCTATTCAACCCCACGTACACATGATTAAAGCATGGTAGGACCTGATATATCTAATCAAACAACCACCCCAAGACGGGTAACCTTCAAATTAACGACCAGATTCTGCATCACAAACCATATAGAAAATCGAAACCCTAAAAAAAAGGTTTCATAAACATGAACGCATCGTAACACATCAAAACCAATGGATCAACCAGTAAAGAAGAAGCATGTAACCCAAGTCGATCTAAAAATCACCACCAGATCATATGTAAAAGATAGAACATGTAGATCCATACAATCGAACAGAAACCAGAATATATGACTCATTAGAATTCATTAAACCGCCTAAAGAGCAGGATACGAATCCAATAAATCATCATTCAACGAAACCCTAGAAAAAACGATCCCTAAAACAGAAATCGGTAGGATAAGTTATTAGGGTTTCGTCAACAAGATCGACCCCTTATATATATATATGTAAAATCGATTATACAACCGACTTATGATAACCAGATTCAAGGGTGCGAATAAGAAACCCATTAGCGATTGAAAAACTAAAGAACAAATCACCCAAGGTGAGAAAAAAAGAGATGGAAACGTTAGGGTTTCTGCAGCCGCCACCTCTCAAGAAACACACAACCCTAAACACGATTGCATACCATGATTAATGGTAGAGAGGCGTATTTAGGAGATGATTTGGCCGGAAAAAATAGAGGTGGCGGCTGGAAAAATCGCCAAGGGGAGAGAGAGAGCTTTCTAGGGTTTTTTGTGAAGTGGGTTGTTATAACGGAAAATTAAAATAAAATGGGCGGATTAAATTTGTGTGGAGTATTAATGAAGAACAGGACACGGATCTACAGTAGAAGGATGAATTTATTTAAGATTGAATTAAAATAAAATGGATTTAAGGTTGTAAAGATGAACAGGGAATACGTATAAACCCTAGGTACCAAAATCGCCCATAGTAATAGGTGTTTTTAGTACTTCAACGTTTTTTTGGATAATATATTTTACCAGGGTGAATTAACCCTTTTACCCAAAAAAATATCTCATCATGTACGTGACAAGTACTCTATCATCATGTAAAGGGCAATTGCAATCATCAAGTGAGCAAGCGTTTAGGGACAACGACTCCCATAAAGTAAGGTGCAATTGCTCTTAACAAGTGAGCCTTTAGTGACAAATTGCACTCATAAAGTTAGCCTTTAGGGACAACGGATCTCATCATGTACGTGGCAAGTGCTCTTATCAAGTGTGCAAGCATTAAGGACAATGGCTATCATAATGTAAAGGGCAATTGCTCTCATCAAGTGAGCAAGCATTTAGGGACAACGGCTCCCATAAAGTAAGGTACAATTGCTCTTAACAGGCGAGCCTTTAGGGACAACGGCTTTTTTTTTGGGTAAAGGGGAGTAATCCTGCACCCGGTAAAATACATTAATCAAGAAAACGTTTCAGTACAATGGATGAGAGGGAGTCTCTCATCGAAATCCCTAAGGACACTACCAGTACCACTATATAAGAATGACATGCCATTCTTATAACTAACAGATCTAAATACTACTAACCATGACTAGCAATAGAAATACAATACATCACAACTCAAATAAAAATTTAAGTCTTCTTAGTCATCCTAGCGATCCAGATCATAAACATGCGAACATCCAGCTTCAACCAATTGCGTCTTCTATTAGTATTATGCAAGCATAATCTAATAACCTAATAAGAGTGACTTCCGTAGCAAATTGACTTTGAAGCATAAACATGGTCTAAGCGACCCAACCTTCCAGCATATCCGAACTTGAACCAATCTTCCAAGAATAAGAATGAAACACATGAAGACAACTACAACGGATCAAATCATATGCAACAACAATGATATCATAATCAATGGTATCATATCCGAACCAAGACCCAATGCAACTTGAACCAATCTTCAAACCAATACGAGTGAAACACACGAAGACAAGCAAGGATCAAGTATAGCACCAGCACATTCACCATTCAAAAACAATCACAAGCACCATCCCAATACACAAATCAGCCCCAAAACTTGTGAAAGTATGATAATCAGCGTGTATAGAGTCATAGTAAGTAGTAACCAGAGGGCAAAAAAAACCTCTGGAGAAAAAAGCGATCCATGTATCTCTTCCTATCTAATCGATTCCTTTCATTCCAATGATTCAAATTCCTTTTAACACTTCAACTCTTGTGAATTAATCTGAGTATTACATTCCTTTAGTTGATTTATTAATAGGATGATGGGTCTTGGCTGTTAGGTTTTCGATTGTTATTATTTAAGGTATCGTTTTTTGGTTTCCTAGTTTTGATTCATTATTCTGATCGTATTCCATTATTTAGTAATGATTGGCGGTGGATAATCATTGTCGGTTCATGGTTTCCATCATGGATATTTAATTCTTGGTGGGTTCGTGGTTTCATTAATTGGGGCTTTTGTTTGGTAGCTGTTGGTTTTTTTAGGGTTTAGTTTCTTATCGTTTTAGGGTTTTTTTACCATCGTTGCTGCTGTTTTTTTTTTGGGTCTTTGTGTAATGGAGAAGACTGCATCGCATAGTGATAAATCGACTTTAGGGTCTAATGTGAGAGGATCACATACTGATTCAAACGCTCAAAGTGCTAGAACGAAGCATGTTACAATCAGCCAAGAGAATACTTT
>LBNU01009900.1:69867-93450 GCA_014162995.1 Artemisia annua | reverse complement strand
CTCCCATAAAGTAAGGTGCAATTGCTCTTAACAAGTGAGCCTTTAGGGACAACGGCTCCTATCATATAAGTGACAAATTGCCCTCAAAAAGTTAGCCTTTAGGGACAACGGATCTCATCATGTACGTGACAAGTGCTCTTATCAAGTGTGCAAGCATTAGGGACAAGGGCTAACATCATGTAAAGGGCAATTGCTCACATCAAGTGAGCAAGCGTTTAGGGACAACGACTCCCATAAAGTAAGGTGCAATTGTTCTTAACAAGTGAGCCTTTAGGGACAACTACTCCTATCATGTAAGTGACAAATTGCCCTCATAAAGTTAGCCTTTAGGGACAACGGATCTCATCATGTACGTGACAAGTACTCTTATCAAGTGTGCAAGCATTAGGGACAACGACTAACATCATGTAAAAGGGAGTGTAACTTTAAAAGCTCTCCCCTAGGGGCGATTTCAGGCAGCCCTATCCCCTAACTTCCGATCAAAATTCAGCCATCTAATCGCCTCTCTTTTATTCTTTTTTGAATACTATGCAATCGGTTCTGTTGGCTGCTATCATATAGGATAGGGCTTGCTACTTCTTTCATGTTTATTTTCTTATTTGAAATCGTTCCTCTTATATATAAACCCTAAAAACGATTATCCTTTTTTCTGTTTTTATTCCTGGTCGGTTTAATTAATAGGATTATGGATCGTTTGTTTTTAGGGTTCTTATGGCGGTCTGCGTTCTTTATGATCGATCTATTGCTTAGTCGGTTCCATTACATATATATTTGGAGGATGGGTCGATCTCATGATGCTGAAACCTTACTATGTTTTTTGTATAACGATTTTTAGGGTTTCGGTGTGTTTTATCCTGAATTGAATAGTCGATACCCTTTAGGGTTTCGATACCATCTGTTTGCAAGTAACCCTTTTTCTAGGGTTTGGGTGCTGGTCAGTTCCTTATGGATGTTGTATGGTATGGACGTGGGTTAAGGGAGAGGGGAAGTCGTATTGGAAGTTAGGGTTTTCATAACCCTATGTATGACCTGGTTATTGGATCTCGTGTGTTTCTGATGACCTTTTTTGTGCTTGGCTGTTTGTTTCTGCATGGGTANTAACGTGACGTTTATTCTAAATAAACGTCAACGTACAAATAAAAACGCGAAATTATTGCTACGCAAATCCTACGGGCCTAAAAATAATTTTCTAACGCACTAAAAGACAAAAGAAAATTTTAGAAAAAAGAAAATTAATTATCTAATAAAAATTCTATTTATTATTAATTAATAACTAATTAAACAAAATTAAGTCAAATTAAATACTTAAACTATCTAAATAAATCTAAGACTTTTTTGGAAATTTATACAAGTTAAAACTAATCTGGGAAAAATATAAAAGGTGGTGGTCTAGTACAAAAATAAGCAAAAATAAGCAAAACTGAAGCTGACTATTGTAAATAAGCAAAACAGACAAAGAGTAGTTAAATATTAAAGATGGGGAGATATAAATGAAAGAAGACCCAAGGGCAACTGGTGTTGAGGTGTGGTGTTGAGTCTGTTCTGAGCATGAGGTCTGGGGTTCGAATCCTTGCCCAGACCTTTTTGCAATTTATTTATTTATTTTTTCTTTTCTTGTTTTTTTTTGACCAACACAAACACAAACTCACTTTGTTTACTGAAAACAGATTTTTGCAAACACAAAACTTAAACAAACTCCATTCCAAGTTCTAATCCTTTAACAGATTCAAGATCAAGATTTTGATTTTGTTTTCAAACTTTGTTCAAGAAGTTTTTCAAATGAACTCAAGTAGCCAAACAAGCTCAGTTTAAATCACAACTACAATGATAATGACAATAATTACAAACACAGAAACAACAAGCAAGATCAACAACAAGAATTACAAACAAGCAGATTTAAAATGAACACCCAAGAACAAGAACTTAAGAGCAGTAGCAGTAGACAACAAGAACCAAAAATAAGCTAATAAGGCCAAATAAGCTCACAAGGGCTTATGCAAGCAAAACAACAACAACAAAAGCAGGAATTATAAGCAACAGCAAGAACAATGAACAATAACAACAACAATATTCAAGAACACAACAAGATCAATCAACCTCAGTTCACTGAGATCAAACAACATGCAGTCTCAAAAGGATCTAAAAAGTACTTAATAATAAGCAGTAGATAAGCAAACTACTCTAACCTAAAGGCAGATCTGAAAAGTTAACCTAGGGGGCTCTTCAAAACAACAACAAACTCAGAAATTGGTCCATAATTGAACAATTTATGGTCAAGTGAAATCTCTCAAAAATCTGGATGCAGGGGAAGGGGTCAGTCAAGCTGCCAACTTCAAGACCATTTTTCTTTGTGCAATTCAATTCAAAACCAAAACTTTCTTTTTGAAATTTGTAGACAAGCTAGGTGAGATTACAAATCAACAATCCTTATGCATTTTCATTCATTAACCAAGTCTGTGTTTTGTCTTGAAAATGATCACAAGAAACTGCTTATGTAATTTTGACCTTGAGAGAATTTTTGAAACTTTGACTTAAATGAACTTGGACTAAGAACAAATTTTTGATTTATGTTAGTTAATCCTAAATGACAATAAATCAAGAAAACTAAACAAGTTTTGAACACAATATGAGCTTGTGCCCTTTAGAATCACAACAGTCAAGGTTTTATCAAAAGTTTTAAGTGATTTTGACTTTTTATAAAACAAATACCAAATTTTTTTGGTCAATCTGGACTGTGTTGGACACAATAACAATGAAACAAGCAATCTTAAGCTATGATAACAACAACAACTCAGTTTGGCAGCTTATACCAAACACCCCTACTCTAAACTGTTTTCATAATTATCAAAGGAAATGTCCAAATCAATACTATAACTAGGTTAATTAACTAACATTAAACTAAATTAAACCTAACTAAGCATAAGTGAACAGCAAATACCAACAATTATTGAATAACACAAATTGTGACAAAATCATAGATCAAATTCTTACTTGGCATCCAAGCTGGTAGATATCCAAGAACCAAAGAACAACCTAATTGTCTCCCATGAGACTCTAAACCAAACTCCATTCAAATCTTCTCTGCTACTGCTTCTTCTTCTCTTCTTCAAATTTTTTGATATATATATATATATATATATATATATATATATATATATATATATATATATATATATATATATATATATATATATATATATATATATTTATTTTCATTTGTGCCGCAAAATATGGTGCTTTTCAAGGTGGAGCTATTCATGGATTATGGATACTTGGTTTTTTGCTGTTGCTGGTTGGAAGTGTGACGTCACTGAGGATTTATGATTTCCTTTGGTTTTATTCCTAGTTAGTTCTTGACATTTAACTAGGTTTTTGTGGCTTTTGGCCTGTCATTAGCACCACCGAGTGTTAATTTGGTGTGGGTTGTTCAAGCGCTTGCTGAGAGTTATGTGGCATGTCAGCCACATTCCATTGTACTTAACATTTTTTTGTGATTAATATATTTTGCCAGGGGTGAATCCCTTTTACCCAAATATATATTTTTATTTTTTTGTATTTTTTCTTTTCTCTTTTCTTTTCTGATTTTTTCTTTTTTTTTCTTTTGATTCAAATGACTTTAAAAAACTTCAAAATAACAATTGGAGCAAACCTAGTAAACTAAAACGTTTCTCTCCCTAGAGGGGATTCCCGGCCGCCACCACTCCAAAATTTTTGCGGCAAAAACTCCATCCTGATCCGTCCTCTCTACGCTATTTGGGTATGCCAATACGTGTTATCAGGTTGGGTTTCTTCTAGGGTGTTGGTTATGCGTCTTTTTTTCTCTCCAAATCTCTTAGAAATCCTCTCCTACCCAAAACCTAAACTTATTATTTTTTTCAATCCGATCCTGTTTGAGGTATCGTTTTTAATTCTCTTTTAGGGTTTCGGATGTATGGTTATTGCAAATCGTATCTTACTTTATGTTGTTTAATGATTGTTATTCAAAACAACCCTATTGTTTGATACGATCTGTGGGTTTGTAACATGGTTGGAATCGATTCCCTAACCTATCATTATTTTAATTCGATTCCCTTTAAGTCTTCTTTTCTAAGAAGTTTTTAGGGTTTCGTTTTTCTTTCGGGTTTTGTTCATTAGTCGACTAGGGGATGCTGTGTGCTAACCGATTTAGTAAACCTAACTATGTTAGGATTTCTTAGTTGTGGATCTGCTTGGTGATGGGATGTAGGCTAGTGGCGTGCCAACCGATTTATGGACCTTCTTAGGGTTTGTTTTAATTTTTAGCTACTAATGGATGATTTTAATCTCTTGTGATTGAAAGTCGATCTAATGATCGTGGTCTTCTTGAATGTAACCATCCATCCGGTTTTTTGTTCCTGTACAGTCGACTATGGTCGTGTTGAGGCTGTTTCTGTGTTGGAACGTGGGTTTGGGAGAGTGTCAAATTCTTCCGTGATGTATATGCATTGTTTTGCTGCTGATTTATATTGGAAGGTTAAGTTTTTAGAGTTCTTATTCAAAAAATTCTAAGGAATGCGATTGAGTGTGACTGGATTATCTTGTTCATGCTGCTTTTAGAGCTTGATTTGTTGATTGTAACATTCGATCTTATGATGCTGCATGTAACTCCCAGAGGTTAAGGATCTAATGGTGCTGGCATGCTTGATGGAAGTTAAAGTTTTTAAGGGTCTTATTCAAAATCCTTAGTATAGCATCGTTCTTGGGACTTGGTAGTGATTCAATCCAGTTAATTATTTGGTTCTCTGATCGAGGTGCTCTATTTGCTGTAAGTTAGGGTCCCCGGTAAACCCTAATCTCGTCTATGACTAGATCAAGATACTATGGGATTTCATTCCTTTAGCTTGGTTTCCCAGCCTTGGAAACTTGTAGTAGATGTGGTATTGGATCGAGTTGTAGTGGTTGGTTGCCTATTGTGGATGTGGAGGCTGCTATTGGTGGATGTGCGTGTGTTTATACTACTTTGTTGGGTTATTCTTATTGGTTTCAGTTTAGCATCTCAACGTACACATTTTGGAGGCCGAGTTTAACTATGGCTGCTTATGCCGTGGTTTTAGAGGTCCCTCCACGCAAACCGATGTATGAAAACTTGTGAACTGTGCTCCATTCGAGGATGATCATGATTGGGTATGTGTGGACGACGCCTGGAGAGTTTTTTTTGGACCTTACTAATGATGACTTGAAGGATTCAAGTGCTTTTTAGTCCTTATTTTTTTTTCTTGTAATCGTTGTAGTCTGATGTTTAGTTATAAGTGTGGTTTGTCATACTTATATTTAAGTTGTAGGAATGATGTTTCCTTCTATAGGAGAGTCTGTAAGTGTCTAGGGACTGAGATGAGGGAAGTCAGCCCTCATCCTTTGTACTTCAATGCTTTTTGGTGTAAATGAAATTTGGCGCGGGTGAATAACCCTTTTACCCCAAAAAAGACAAACCTAGTACTGTTAAACTGAAAAAAATTAAGAAAGCTTGAAATAAAATTGAATTTGAAATAAACTCAAATTAAACTTTATTCAAGACTTGGAATTTGAAATTACATTTAGCAAACTAAAGATTAAAAGGCAGAAAGATAAAAAAGAAAAGTGCCATGGAAGGCTTACATAAAGTAACCTATTTATACTGAAAATTAAGAAGCTAGGGTCTTCTCTTCTTGTTGTGCTTGTTTTGTGAGAGAAAACTGTTCTAAATTGTTCCTTGTGGCTTTTCCAAAGCAAATCCCAGCCGTTTGATTGGCTCTGAGGACAATCCTAACGTTTAAAGGCAAATTTGGCGGCAAAATTATTGTGGGATGAGAATTGCAGCTTGGATTGGGGTTAGGTAGGGTTTGTGAGAGGTAGTGGGATGGGGAATGGTGTGGGGTACTTTGAGGGTGGTGTTGAGTGTTTGCAGGGGTTGGTCGGGGGGAGTGGTGATGTGTCTGCTGGTTAAACGTGAAAGGGGGGGGAAGTGATGAAGGTTGACTGGGTTTATAAAACGTGGGGTGTGTTGGGTTTAGGGTAAATGGGCTGGTGAATCGTTTTGGGCCCTGGGGTAGGATTGGGGTTTATATAGGGTGTGTTGGTTTTAAATGGGATATTGGGTATAACAAAACGTTTGATGTTTAGTAAGTAATACCCAAGGACGCCCAAACTTGTATTTTCTGAATTTTTGAAGGGTATTTCCTGCCAATTTCTCCAAACTTCATCCAATGCCAATTTTGTCCATTTCCCCATAATTCCCAAGGTTTAATTTTGTAAACTTTTCTTTAATTTAAAGTTCTCGGGGGCCATTATTGACAACTTTGCAAATTTGAGGGACCTTTCTTTTGCCAATTCATGAAAGCTTGCAATCCAAAGACTAAAAATGTCATTTGATGATTGTTGGAAGATGAACTGTTGAATTTCTCCATAAAAAAGTCTCAGGGATCAATTTCTGACTTATCTGAAAGTTCAGGGACCAAACTTGCCAATTGTGAAACTTCAGGGACTAAACTTGTAAATTTTTGAAAGCTTTTCTCCCAAAGATCAA
Organism: Artemisia annua; assembly: GCA_014162995.1. NCBI lineage: Eukaryota > Viridiplantae > Streptophyta > Magnoliopsida > Asterales > Asteraceae > Artemisia > Artemisia annua. The sequence goes on along the minus strand of LBNU01009900.1, from coordinate 86,930 downwards.
TTTTGATTTTAAAGGACTTGGTTTGACTTTTCTTTTCAAAATAAATGCTCAGGGACTAATTTTGTCAAGTTTTAAAAGTTGGGGGACTGAAACTGCCAATTATGCAAACTTTGTACGATTTTCATTTGTTTTTAATCATTTTGCATTTAAAACATATAAAACACGATCTTTGGGATATTTTCAGTATTTTGATGTATTTCCGAGTGTTTTCACGTGTTTTGGCAGTTAAAATACGATAAAAATGATGAGTATTTACACACTCATCAAAGGTTTTACCTTTTGGGTAGCTAAATCTCTTTAAATTCGTCATTCTTCATGTGGTTGGGCACTTGAAATCCACCATAGATGGACCGCATGGTGTGCAACTTGCGCGGAACATTAGTACACAGAGGTGAACAGTGGGACCGTCACACTCGGTAGAATTTTGGCTAATTTCCCTTTCCTGAAAGATAACACCAAAAACTTAGACTCGTGTATGGAATATTAATGAGTTTAGGTCAGTTTGGATTTATGTTATAAAAACAGCTTTTGGTGATACTGAAAGTGTTATGTTACATAACTTAGAAAGGTAGCTCTCACATTTATCTTGAGTTATGTGGACTACTAGCATTAGTCTGTATTCGTCAATTGAACTTGTTAATAACAATTCAGTTCTTATCATGAGTTTCGGCTTTTCGCTAAAGTTTGAGTACTTACACTCACATAGACTAACCTAATAGTTTCAAATCATCTAACAGGTCCATTGTAATAGATAAATAATAGATCAAATAAAAAGACAAATATTTGTAAGAATGATAAAAAGAAATTATTTTTTTACTATAAAGGCGTCGGACCTGTTTGTATATTCGGCCACCTACCCATCCGGTCTGTTTTTTCGGCTGATCTACATCAATCGCTAGTGATTTTTTCAGGAGGTATACATGTGCGAAAGATCGGTATTGTCGCTTCGTTGCCTTGGATTTGAATTGTCGTTTCCTTCTATTAGAACTCTCTCTCTTAGTTGCAAAACGGGTTCACCGGTTTATTAGAAAATTTTTGTATCAACATTTTCGTGTATCAGCAGTTTCATGTATTAGCAGATTTGATTTCATGATGCGCTTGTGTATCAGTTTTCAGTAGATTCGATTTCAGGAGGCACTTGCGTGTTGGTTTTCAGCAGATTCAATCTTATGTATTAGTTAGCTATTTCTTTATGGACAGGTTCGTGTATCAGGCGATTTGGAATTAGATCGATAATTTTATGGGATTGGTGTATATCAAAGTCCCGATTCACAGCTCTTTATCCTCATTACAAAGTCTCAGTTGTGTATCATTTTATGGGATCGAGGATCTAACTGTGGTCAATCAACAATTTAATCGATGTGTATCAGTGGTGATAAGTCATCAATCAACTATAACAATGAGGATAAAGAGCTGTGAAAATGAATTTTTCTTGTGTTCTACTTTTATTATTATACCAATTATTTTATGGGGTTAAGCATTTTTTAATTTAGTCCTTTTTTGTAGGGGTGAGCATAAGGCTGTTTTTGGTTAAAACCAAACCCTGAACCAAAACTTCAGTTTTTGAAAATTGCTAACCGTTTTTTTTTTTTTTTTTTTTTTTTTTTTTTTTTTTTTTTTTTTTTTTTTTTTTTTTTTTTTTTTTTTTTTTTTTTTTTTTGTAAATTTGAATTTACCTACAACTTAATTAGTTTGTTATGAACAATCTTCACTCTTAATGTATTTCATCATTGTTTCGAATTCCATCAATACAAAAATAATAACTAGCAAGTTACTTGTCAAACATAGAAATTATGTTTCCCAACAACATTATTCTAATGAGATTAATAGTAGTGTAATATTTAAAGAAATATGAAATGCAAAAATAACAACTAACAAATTAGTGGTCAAACATAGAAAGTAAGGAATAACAATATAAAAATCCGAAGATATACGAAATGCAAGTCTTAGCATTTGTTTTATTTTTTTTATTATTATTTTTGTTTGCAAAAGTACAAGAGATATACGTTAAAGACACACTTTCACAGACAGTGTACCCGATCAGATATAGCCAGTGGGGTAAGTACGAGGTCGATCTCGTGGGGTAAGTACGAGGTCGATCTCGGGAATAGTATGCTTAGATCCTATCTAGCGTATTTTACAAGTTTAAAAGGGGGTTTTGATTGATTTGATTAAATTAACTACTAATAACATAAAAAGTAAACTAAACTAATTAAACTACGGTTGTGATCAATAAGAGAAAGTAGTGCTAGCCAAGTTAATCATATTCCATTCTAGTCATCCGTTTATTAGTGCAATGATTTATTTGTAAAGTACTGGTGACGTCAGGATATGTGGGGAATATATCCTTGGTCCAGACAACATCCCCACACTCTTATCTAACCTAAACTAGTCCACTTGATCCATGAAACTAGCTACTATACATGCAATCTTCTAGGCCATTTGGTCCATGTACCTATCGGACTACAAGCATGCATTAAGTCATGTCATCTAATCTATGTGATTTATCAAGTGGTATCCATGTGGTCCATGCGATACCTTACCCATTCCCCTACATGGTGCATGAAAGAAGAGTAAGCGCCTACTTAAATGTTCTCATAATTTACATCCAATACTCATTTGGTCCATGCGATACTAGACTTAAACTACTCAAACCAATAAACGAGCATTGAAACGATAAACACATAAACTAAGCAATACAAGACATTAGATCTAAACAAACGAAAATAACTATCATAGAATATTCATAAACATGGCTAACACCCAAGGGTGTTTGCCCATTATGTATTAAAAGCACAAAGAGATAATTCAAACGATACAAAAATGGAAATCATAATGAAATCGATATGCAAACCGAATGATTAAGCCTAATGTGATGATACGAGACCTTCTCTCCTTGTTATCCTAGCTCTTGGGACTGATCTTGGGGCCTTGGAGTGGTAATTCGGTTGTCGTTGAGAGTGGTGAGTGAAAGATATCAAAAACTCCCGTTTAGGGCTTGTATTTATAGTCTTTTGTTAGGGCGAGATTACGGCGTAAACATAACTAAATACGGCGTAATCTAGATATCTTGATTGCTGACGAAGAAAGCATATTCCAAGCATATTCTGCATATCTTCTAAAATACGGCGTAAACTGTAGATGAGTTACGCCGTAGCCTTCAAATATTCGATATACTTGGATGGGGGATAAGATCTTCATTACGGTGTATGGCCAGAGTTTCATATGTCGTAATCCTTCAATGGTTGACTTGGGCTTTGACTGTAGAGCTTCCAATTATGGCGCATTTCCAGAGTTAAATGCGTCGTATTCTTCAATATCTACCAAGACTTTAGTGAATTCTTCCAGGTACCAATACGGCGTAAGGCCAGAGTTTCTTACGCCATATGCTCTTTAACAGCTTGCATACAAAATAGCTCCAAATCATGTCGTTAATCAGTAACTTTGACAATATTACTCCATAATTACTGAAATATGAAAACTTAGCCAATTAAGTATCAATTCAGATATAAATATGCATAATATGAGCAAATAACATGTGATAAGTATTCAAAAGTATAGGACTTATCACAAAGTCAAACTAGTCCCCTTTTTCCCTAGGTCGGTCGACTGAACTTAAACCCTTAAGGGTTTGGGTTTTTGTCGTTCATTACCCCTTAGTATCTATCCCAGATAAATATTAAGCTTCACGTAATTACCGTTTAACCTTTAAATGAAAATAATGTCGTATTTTCATTTCCTCATTTATTATCATTGCATTTCGTACATCTCGTTTCTTATTTCTGCTTGCATGTTCTGTTTAATGTGCAACGTTGTGACCATTAGTCGTTTTTGTGAAGTCAAGTGTGAAAGTTTTTTGTGTGGTTTGCACATAATTTTTTAAGACTCCCGTCGTTCCACATTTAGGTATAGTGTTCTCTTGGAGGATAACTTATTATCCTGGTCTGCCAAGCAGCAGGTTACTCTGATCCAGTGATGAGGCAAAATATGAGGGTGTTGCTAATGTTGTTGCGGAAACAATTTGGATTTGCAACTTGTTATTGTGATAATGTAAGTGATGTTTATATGCGTGCTAATCCGGTTCAGCATCAACACAACAAGCACATTGAGATCAACATCCACTTCGTTCGTGATTTTATGGCTTCTGTCCAGGTCTGTAGTCTACATGTTCCTTATAGGTTTTATTGTGCAGAACATGTAGACTACAGACCTGGCAAGAGGATTTAACGGAAGAACAAATAATGAGGACGTTACTAGTAGTAGGAGTAAGGGTCTTACTAAACCAAATTAAGGTTAATGGAATCAAAAAACTATAACGTTACTTCCAAGTAACCCTAGTGTTTGTGTCGTGACTTGACAAGTAACCCTACTGGTGTTTGTTTGTGTCGTGAATTTTGTTTTAGTTTCTTTATTTTGTTTGTTCTAGAATAATTTGGTCAACTTTTTCCTTAAATTTAGTTTTCCTATAAATATATGGCTTTTGTTTATTGCGTTAACATTCAATAATTAATAAAAACTCACGACTTCAGTCATTTATTCCTTTTGCGATTCGACTTGAATCCGTCCTTTCTGCGTTATAATGTATGTGTTGTTTATATATCTACTAATCCGGTTCAACATCAGCACACCAAGCACATTGAGATCGGCATCCACACTACGTTCGTGATTTTATGGCTTCTGGCTAGGTCTGTAGTCTACATGTTTCCTCTTGGTTTCAGTGTGCGGATATCTTCACCAAAGGTCTTCCAAATGCATTGTTTCTTGAGTTTCACTCTAATTTGAACGTTTGAAAACCTTATGTTGCAACTGCGAGGGTGCATTAGTCGATAATATGCATGGTCCATCATTATTATGCATGGGCTTAGCCCATATGCTTTGTATTGATCTCAAACCTTGATGTTACACCAGGTTCCGAAGATTTCATATCATGTCTTCGGTGGAACTCGAACAACGTTACCTCCATCTCTCAACTCATTTTCACTTCCGCCAATTCATCCTTCTTACCAGTTTGGCAAGTAGGAGTCAACAATGCTAGGTTCAATCAACCCGACACTCCCAAACCATCAGTCATTGTTACTCCTGTCGATGAATCTCAGATTCGAACTGCTCTTCTATGCACCAAGAAACATGGATACGAGATCAGGATCAGGTCCGGAGGCCATGATTTTGAGGGTCTTCTCGTCCACGGCTGACGTACCCTTTGTCATGATTGATTTCACTAATATGAGATCTATAGACGTGGATGTTGCGAATAGCACTGCGTGGGTCCAGGCTGGCGCTGCGCTCGGGGAAGTTTATTATAGTATATCTCAAAAGACAGATACTTTGTATTTTCCAGCTGGTGTTTGTCCCTCAGTTGGTATCGGTGGGTACTTGGGTGGTGGTGGATACGGGAATCTGATGAGGAAATACGGTCTTGGAGCAGATAATGTTGTTGATGTTCGGTTTATGGATGTTAATGGTGATATTCTTGATAGGAGTTCGATGCGTAAAGAATTGTTTTGGGCAATTCGTGGTGGCGGTGCTTCTAGTTTTGGAATTGTTCTTGCATGGAAGCTGAGGTTGGTTCCAGTTCCAGAATTAGTGACTGTTTTTGTAGTAGATAAAACTTTGGAAGAAGGCGCCACGGAAATTTTCCATAAATTTCAAACTGTTATGCCAAATATTGATCGAAACTTGCACATAAGGATTCAAATGTTTGGAGAAAATATTGGAAATACGACAAAGAAAACCATAAGAATGGCGTTTGAAGGAATCTATCAAGGTACTAGCGACACACTGATTCCGTTGCTAGAAGAATACTTCCCAGAGCTTAATGTGACACGAGAGATATGTGAAGAAGTGAAAATGGTCCAAACAAGCCTTCTATTTGGAGGCTTTTCAACCTCGACTCCCACCGAGATTCTCGCTAACTGATCAGCCATTCCCAAGCTGAACTTCAAAGGTAAATCTGACTATATTCGAGCACCAATCTCCATAAAGGGGCTTACAAAGATATGGGAAAAGATATTTGAAAACGACGGATCAGAGACTTTTATCATCAACCCGTTTGGAGGAATAATGAATGAGTACTCCGAGACTGCAATTCCGTATCCTCATAGAGCTGGGGTGTTGTTCCAATTTTTCAAGATGGTTGACTTTAGCGACCAACCTTCATACACAACTCCAACATCGCTTGCACGAAGAGATTGGCTACAAAGCTTTGAAGCGTTTCTAGAGCCGTACGTATCAAGTAACCCGCGGGAAGTCTATTTTAACTACAAAGATTTGGATTTGGGAGTTGGCAATGATAGTTATGAAGAAGCGAGTGTTTGGGGTGAAAGGTATTGGAAGAGTGACAATTTTCAGATGCTGATCAGAATCAAGGCTAGAGTTGATCCAGATAACTTCTTTAGGCACCCACAAAGTATCCCAGTTTTCTCAACACCTCTCTCGGACATATGAAGGTCTTTAGCTAATTATCTAAAGTATTGATTTAGTTCTTCTGTTATTTATTNGTGGTTCATTGTAAACGCCTAGACTAGAGTTAGTTGTTCGATACCTTCAAGATCTGAGATGTCTTAGATCCCTGTTACAGTTAGGTAACACGTTATATTCTGATCAAATATAATTGGAGGTGATGATGGTGAAAAACCTTGTGTCAATAACAATTGATTTGTTTTAATCCGCTGTGCATAATTGTTCATTGTTATTGTTGAACCCTAAGGCTCAAAACGATCCAAGAAACTATAATTACCAATGATCTTAGTTTCTACAAAAAGCATCATCATTTCAAGGGCCATTACATCGGAAACTATAACCGAAATCTATTTTATTGGTTGATAGGCCATTCATATACCATAAAATACAAGTGCTTTAATCATACGCAATCTGTCTTTAGAGATCTGTGAAAAGATTGTACATCTTCTTACCAACCCGTTTTACAACTGAGTTAAACATGTAGAACTTTTCATTTCTTTTTAAAGGAAATGGATTGAACTAAACATCAGGATAAAAACCATGACAATTGTACCTTGATACGAAACAATCAATCATAGGATATAAACTAGCATTTTGATATGCTGCAATTTTGGGATAGGGTTGAAACTGGGAGTGGCAATTCAGGTCGGGTTCGGGTTAGCAGGTTGGCGGGACAAAAGAACCCAGCAACCCGAGCATGACCCATTTAAATAATCGGGTCATCCATGTGAAACCTAACCTGTTTACACATAACCCGAACACGACCTCTTTAACCCGTATAAATATAACAAATCTCAAGTTCAAGCTTATGTTTTGACACTTTGTCTTATCTCTTTTTGCATACATCACTTCCAAATTCAAGATTGAATAAATGTTTTTTTGTTCATCTTAATATATTTATTTGTTAGTCATCTTATATCATATTATCCATCTTAATATTTTCTTTTACAACTTTGAAGTGGAGAAAAAAGTCTAACACATTTTACATTTGTCAAAATTTAGTCACTTTTCACGTAGTCGATATTACGTATGTTATGCTTGTAACACAGTTCTAACGTACGTTAGTAAAAATAGAATATTGTATTATTATACAATTAGGGAAAATTTATTAATAGTAACACAATTCATAATCAAATTTTAATAAAACCCCCTTATATTACAAATCTGTTTTATAAAACCCACTAAAATAAAAATATTTTCATAAACTTTAAAATTATCCCCTTAAACTATAAAATATTTTCATAAAACATTCTAAAGTATAAACATTTTTAAAAAACCTTTGAAGCTATAAATATTTTCACAATCTTTTCATAAAAGGGCATTTACATATATCCTCAATTAAACTTCAATATTTACATATTTTCTCAAAACATGTTTTAGTAACGTTGTACATCATGCATTGAAAACTTGTGCTTTAATGAAATATGTAATTTTTAAAGTTTGACTGGGTATATATGTAATTCCCGCTTTCATAAAAAAAAACCCGCTAGGCTTTAATACATGTCATAAAACCCCCTAACCTATAGATATTTTCATAGAATCTTCCTATACATTACTAAAAATATGAACCCCTTACCTATACACATTTTCATAAAATCTCTTTATATATTAACTAAAAAATATAAATAGTAACTAAATTATGAAGTAAGTTTACTCTTCGTTACAAAAAACTTCCTCAAACTAATAAACATTTTCAAAGATCATTCCGGACGGTGGTGGATCCCAAAAAAATTTAGAAAATCAAAGATCAAGCCACGAGAAACTCGTCTGACGTGACCGTGGTCGTTCCCAAAAAAAATTTCGGTGCCATGGCAGAAAACGACTATTATTTCCGGCGGTGCTTCTTGGCGACACGATGGTTAGTACCAGCCGAAATCCATGAACCAATAAGTAAATAACTTGAGATTATATTTTTCGAGGTTTTAAAGTCATCTATGCAAGCTCTCTTTGTAACACCCCCAAAATTTGGTACAGCGGAAGACTCAACAAGCTTTCAAGGTGTTACGGGGATTGGTATCCAACACAAGTCATAAAAGAACGAGATAAAGTAAACATGAGTAAAAACACATCCAAACGGGGTTTTAAAGTTTACATTCATCCCAAATTCACCAAAGTAAGGCCCAAAAGAAATAAAAGTAGGTCCACAATACATATCAGAGTTTTTAGAAAAGTAGATCCTTCAACCATATTGCCAAGCCAAGCCTCCAATCCAAGCATCCAAATCATTACTTAGTTACCTGAGAAAACGTGCTAAAAGTCAGCTTTCGCTGGTGAGATCATAGGTTTACATTCATAATCAAATCAAGTGGACATACACGCAAAACGCTTGCTAGCTAGACTAGGCCTCAAATCACAACGCAAGAATCCTATAGGTGCACACTATAGTCCATCCACATAATCCTTAACAAACCATTCTCTTCATCTAACCATGTCTAGTTCACACGCGATAACAAGATTCACTATGTGACTAGGGTTGATGTTACTTCCAATCTCATCTAACCATATCTAGACCACACGCGATAACCAGATTCATTATGTGGCTAGGGTTGATGTTACATACCTAGTTCTATAAGCATAGCAAGTTTTGAAAACAAAAGCGATAATAGTCCACATAAAACAATTTGCGCGTTTCTCACCCCAAGTATTGAAAACAAAGTTCAAGAGTAAAAGTGGGGCTATGACTCACCTCAAGTCCAGATATCAGCACAAGAAATTGGTAGTGGTAAGACGTATCACAACTCAAAAGACAGCAACTACGGACTCGGCACTTCCTAACAATATAAACTCGTTTCAGGATTATTTCCTCAAAAATCAAATATTCCCAATCCCGAACGTATTCCTTTTTACTTTCCAAAAATCCATTTCTCTTGTTATTCTCATATTAGTTTGGTGTTTGGTATCCATGCGGGTGGAGGGTCGACACAACTCAACCAAGAAAACATAACCATAAGATATAATAGTAACAACCTACGAGTCTAATGTTAGTCCAATATATCATTTAAATAAATCATCGAAGTTTATCAAATCCGTCGACTTGATAACCCTCCATAATTTATTTACCTAATATATTCTTCCAAGATTATACCCAAACCTAAATCACATAACACATTGAGTTCTACATGGTAAGTCCTTGAGTTTAATAAGTGATATAAATAGGTTCCCGAAATCTATCGAATTCGTCAATTCGATAAACTTCACAAAAATATTTATTGACTTATTATTCCCAAACTCCTACCACGACCTAAGGCGTCGTAGGATATAATATAAGATAATAACCCCTTCGATATAACTAAATAAGCCTTATTTAATCCGTCGACTAAACAAGTTAAATAGTTATATAGATTGGGTGTATTGACGTTACATATCCGTGACTAACACCAATAGTCAACAAGAAATAAAATGGTCGAACCTGGATTTAAGTGCCCTCAAATATCTTATAACTCGCAANCATTAGCTCTCGGTTATGCCTCGACCCAACAAGAAAAACAAAAACCCGGATACCAAACTCATCATTTAATCCATTTTATCAAAAACCCACTTGAGTCTCACGTTTTTATCCATAAACCCGAAAGAAAACTCCATAACCCGTGACCCTAAGTCACGTTTATGCCAAAAACCGAGTCACAACTCGGTGTGACTCGCGCTTACCTTCGAAACACAAGAAATGAACTCGGAGTACTCGAACAAACAAGAAAGTATGGCGCGTTTGGTATATAATGAGGTCAAATGGGACGAATTTGGGCGCGTGTAGTAGTAGATCGGAAAGAGAATGATGTGGTGATTCGTTTTATTGTGGTCGTGTGGTGTGGAGGTCGGCGGTGAGACGGTGGCGGCCGAAAAAAGGGGCGGCTAGGTTTTGGGTTTTGGGGAAGATGAAGGTGGTGAGAGAGAGAGATAGATTTAGGAGTGTTTGTGTGTGTGTGTGTGAACTGACAAAACCACAAGGACGGTTTTATGTAATTTACTCTTTTTTTTAATAATAATAAAAATTATAAAACTAGTATAGGAAATGGTGGCTTGTTATAAAACGTAAGGCCAAACCCGAAATCCTTTCAAAGTATCTCGACATTCTCAGACCGAGCTCATTCCCAAAAATTTAAAATTCCATAATACGCTCAATAAATACGTAAACCAAACCATACGTCCAAAACATTTAAATTGGTTAGGTTATCCTAGTGCCGGAGTCAACGTAGTGCCTAATAATGATCTCAAAAATAAATCACCACATATATTCCATATTAAATTTAAAATTCCAATTCAAATTCCATAGAAACCACGAATTTAAAAATCACGATTCAAAGTTTACAAACTTATCACGAATAGACTTACAAACATTCCAAAGTCATTAAATTTAAAGTAATGCGGGTTTTTAAATAGCTCCCTAATTTGCCAGTTGTCACATCCTCCCCGCCTTAGAAGAAACCTGTCCCGGGTTTCTCTCGGAACAATCCATCTACGAAGTGAAAAGCTTCGGATATCTCTTTCGAAACTCATCCTCACGTTCCCACGTAAATTCCGGTCCATGACGGGAATTCCAGTGAACCTTGATGAATGGAATGCGACTACGCTTGAGTCGCTTAATCTCTCGATCCAAAATCTCAATCGGTTCTTCCACAAAGTTCAATTTCTCATCAACACGAATATCTTTTATCGGTACCACCGGTGTTTCATCAGAAAGGCATTTCTTCAAATTACTCACATGAAATACATCGTGAACCTTACTCAATTCCTGTGGTAACTCCAACCGATAAGCTACGGGCCCAATTCTTTCCAAAATAAGAAACGGTTCAATGTAGCGGGGGTTAAGTTTCCCACGTTTCCCGAAACGTATCACTCCTTTCCAAGGTGAGACTTTCAGCATCACCCTGTCTCCAACCTGGAACTCTAGGGGTTTACGTCTCTGATCGGCGTAACTTTTCTGCCTGTCTCTAGCTGCTTGTAATCGATCACGAATCTGAGTCACCTTCTCAGTAGTCTTTAATATAAGCTCGGGGCCGGTAAGCTGGCTATCTCCAACCTCAGCCCAACCAATAGGCGAACGGCATTTACGACCATATAGGGCTTCGAATGGTGCAGCCTTAAGACTTGTGTGGTAGCTATTGTTATAGGAGAATTCCGCAAGGGGTAGATACTTCTCCCAGCCTTTACCAAAGTCTATTATGCATGCACGTAGCATATCCTCTAAAGTCTGAATAGTTCTCTCACTTTGACCATCGGTTTAGGGGTGATACGAAGTACTCATATCAAGTCTTGTCCCCAAAGCGGTTTGGAGTGATCGCCACAAAGCTGACGCGAAACGGCTGCCGCGATCAGAAATAATCAATATCGGAACACCATGACGAGAAATAATTTCTTTCACATACAACCTCGCAAGCTTGTCGACACTATCATCTTCACTAATTGCCAGGAAATGAGCAGACTTAGTCAAACGATACACAATTACCCAGATAGCGTCACAACCGCTAGCCATTTTTGGTAATTTGGTAATAAAATCCATCGTAATCCGCTCCCACTTCCAAACCGGAAGTTCTGGCTGCGTCAATAAACCTGACGGTCTCTGATGTTCTGCTTTAACCTTCGAACATGTCAAACACTTGCTAACGTATAATGCTATATCTGCCTTCATGTTTGGCCACCAATATAGCTTTTTCAGATCCTGGTACATCTTGTCAGAACCAGGATGGATAGAATATCTTGACTTATGCGACTCGTGCATAATCAACTCGCGAATTCCTCCATACAATGGTACCCAAATTCGGTCTCCAAAGCATAATATCCCATCAGAACGTTTAACAAATCCCTTCTCGTTTTCTGCCATCCCAAATATATTCTCAGCAGGTCGGTTTTCTGCTTTCAACGCTTCCGTTTGAGCTTCTAGTATTTGAGATGGTAACAGCGATACGATAGTCATTCCCAATGACCTAACTCGTAACGGTGATATTCTCTCCTTCCGACTAAGAGCGTCCGCAACGACGTTTGCTTTACCGGGATGATAGCTAATTTCGCAATCGTAATCGCTTAGCAGCTCAATCCAACGTCGCTGTCTCATGTTGAGCTCTTTTTGGTTCAGGATGTGTTGTATACTTTTGTGATCAGTGAATACAACACACTTGGTCCCATACAAATAATGTCTCCATATCCTTAAGGCGAAAACCACAGCACCTAACTCCAAATCGTGGGTGGTGTAGTTATTCTCGTGCTTCTTGAGCTGTCGGGAAGCATAAGCTATCACCTTCTCTCGCTGCATTAACACCGCTCCCAAACCTTTATGAGAAGCGTCACAATAGACAACGAAGTCTTCGCTACCTTCGGGCAATGCCAAGATAGGAGCACTACACAACATCTTCTTGAGTAATTGAAATGCTTCCTCTTCCTTATCTCCCCATTCGTATTTAACATTTTTTTGAGTCAACTTGGTTAGCGGCTTTGCTATCTTCGAAAATCCCTCGATGAATCTTCGGTAGTAACCGGCTAAACCTAAAAATTGACGAACTTCCGTCGGGGTTGTCGGTGCAGCCCAATCTTTAATAACTTCAATCTTAGCGGGGTCTACATGAACTCCTTGACTATCAATCACATGACCCAAGAATTGTACCATCGGAATCCAAAATTCGCATTTGGAGAACTTGGCATACAGCTTCTCCCTCCTGAGCAATTCTAAGATGAGTCTTAGATGCTCCTCATGCTCTTTCTCACTCTTCGAGTAGATTAAAATATCGTCGATGAACACGATCACAAAATTGTCTAAGTAAGGCTTACACACCCGATTCATGAGATCCATGAATACCGCCGGTGCGTTAGTCAACCCAAATGGCATCACTTGGAACTCGTAATGCCCGTAACGGGTTCTAAAAGCCGTTTTCGGAATATCTTCCCCGCGAACTCTAAGTTGATGATACCCCGATCTCAGATCGATCTTCGAATACACACTCGATCCTTGGAGTTGATCGAACAAGTCGTCTATTCTAGGTAACGGGTATCTATTCTTTACCGTTAACTTGTTTAGTTCAAGGTAATCAATACACATACGAAATGATCCATCCTTCTTCTTCACAAATAAAACTGGGGCTCCCCAAGGTGAAGAGCTTGGTCGTATGAATCCTTTTTCAGCTAACTCCGCCAATTGTTTCGATAACTCTTCTAGTTCAGCTGGTGCAAGTTGATAAGGTGCCCGTGCCACGGGTGCAGCACCAGGTACCAACTCGATCTGAAACTCCACTTGTCTAGTGGGCGGGATTCCCGGCAAATCATCGGGAAACACATCCGGAAAATCACGAACGATGGGCACATCTTCAATGCGCTTGTCTTCCTTCTCCTTCCCTCTTTTCGCAGATATTTGAGCTAAGAAAAGGTAACATCCTTTTTCCATTAGCTTCGGTATCTTAGTGTAAGATATGACCGCTAATCTGGATGGACTCCTCAAACCTTTTCTATCTCCTTGTATATTTAAAATCTCATTGCCGTAAGGCACACGTACAATCTTCTCATCGCAAAGTATGTGAGCACGATACTTCGACAACCAATCCATACCAATGATGACATCGAAACTTCCTAATGTGACAGGTAAAAGGTCTATGTTGAAAGGGCGATTCAAGAAATTCAATGTGCAGCCGCGAATGATGGTTTTAATCCTTTCTATTTTTCCGTTATCTAACTCTACATCATATCCAATTTCTAAGGTAATCGGGGGTTTTTCTAATAGAGGTGCAAAAGTAGTGGACACAAAACTTCTATCGGCACCAGTATCAAATAGTACGGAAGCATAGCGATTATTGAGAAGGAACGTACCAGTAACGATGTTCGGGTCTTCTCCTCTCTCGTCTCCCAGTGCATATCGGTACCCTTCACTTTGTGGTTCCAAAATTCAATCTCCAGCTTCTTAACCTCATTTCTTGGGCAGTAAGTCTGAATCAGCAAGGACTTAAATTGTTCCCAAGTCATGGCATAGGCCACATCACTCCCAACCGAATTTCGGTAATTGTTCCACCAAGTTAAAGCTTCATCCTTGAAAGTAAAAGAAGCAAACTTTACCTTCGCATTTTCCGCGCAGTTACTGACAGTGAACACTGACTCAGTTTTCTCTATCCACCTGACCAAGTAAACCACTCCTTCAGTTCCACCAAACTCAATGGGTCCGCAGATTCGAAACTCCTTGTAGTTACACCCATTAGTACGAACAGGTGGAAAAGTTCCAGCAGAGTTGTTGGAATGATTCGACTCAGCTAGCAGCTCAGCAACTCGTTGCTCCACAAGTTGGTTGATCATAGCTTGGTCCACAGTAGGTGCATTCGGTGGAATGTGACCATTGTCTCCCTGAACATCAACGTTTTGATTCCTGTTGTTGCGGTTGGTGGTGTCCAGGTTGTCAGGAGTAGGGGTTTCGACATTCCGAGTAGGGCGGCGTCCTCGGCGACCAGGGGTAGCCGCTGCAGTACCAGATCGAGTAGCTCTGACAGGGTTTCGTCGTACAGCCATTGATCTGAAACATCACACAAGGTTCGTAAGTTCCCCGACATCACTTACCATGCGCTCAACAAGAATCAATATAAATGAAACCAAGACATCGGAAGAATATCAACAATACACCACAAAACAACAATAAAGCGAATAGGAACTCAATTTCCATGACACTCAAAACCACATAATGTCATATAGAAATATTAAACATCATCCATACAAATAGCGATCAAGATATCGTTCCAACTACAGTAGACATAAAAGATACTAGTCGTTCTCAAACGAGACAAATAACCAACGGAAATACATCAACATAAAACAACTAGCTTTTCTAACCGAACACTCCTCGGTATAGAAAGCAACAAGACCACAAAATCCATCTATCTAGCCACTACGCTGGCGCAGACTCCTCAACTCCTGCCTCAAGCCATCCAGCTCTCTCCACAACGATCCCATCTCAACACTATGTGCATCAGCATCCCTCTTGAGGTCCGCGACCTCTCTCTCCAACCCTGAGTTCCTCTTCCACAGCTTGCGATCAGCCTCGCGTGCCGTGAGGAACCCTCTCTGTAAGCTGCCCATATGCTCATGAATCTCCATCATATCTCTCCTCATCTCCGTAATTCTCCTCCCAGCAGTAACCAAATCAACCCTCAACTCACCAATAAACTCAACAGTCACTCTATCAATCCGATCAGTCATATGCGTAATCCTCTCACCTAACTCCGTAAGTCGAGCCCAAATCCTGCCAGTCTCACCCAACTCTGCAGACTCAGCAGATGTCTCAGATAGCGCGTCCGATGCCACGGGACTACCAGGTGGTGAATCAATCAAGAATGGGTGATCAGGTGAAATCGGCTCTAACGGGTGTATCGGAGAATCAGGCTGTGCTGGCAAACCATCATCATCCGGCATCTCCTCCTCCTGCGGGTCATCCTCCTCCTGAGGGTCATCCTCCTCACTACCCTCCTAAGGATCGTCCTCCTCCTGGGGATCATCCTCCTCATCACCCTCCTGAGGATCGTCATCCTCCTCCTCCTCCTCGGAGGGGTACTCCATCAATCGACATCTCCTCATAGGTGAATCGTGTGGTGATGGTGTAGGTGATTTAGGGCGACGACGCGATGATGCAGGTGGTGCATTTGACAAAAGAGCGTGAACATCAAAAGGCATGGGTGGTGGCGAAGGACACAAAGACATGCGTGCCGTAGCTCGGTGGACGAAACGTGGAGCCACTCGAGCTAAAGCTTGGTGAAGAGTAAGCTGTCTCGAAGTACCAGGGAGCCCTAGAGAAAATGAAGGTCCCTGAGAAGTAGATACAACAGGTGGTGTAGAAGTAGCTGCTGTCGGTGATGAAGTAGCTGAATGCATGGCAATCCTGTAGGGATCATCAGGAGCCATGGTGATCTGTGCTGTGCTGAAGGGGTCAACAAGAATATCCTCAATAGCATCGAGCGTAGGAGGGGCCATAGTTTGTGACACTGGCGTAGGGTAGGTGTAAGTGTTTCAAAACAACTAAACCGCGAACTCAAAATATCGTATCAAAAATTACCATAAGATCCCAATCATATACTTTCAAGAAAGATTTCAAATACCGCATTACTAAAACATTTATAAAACAATTAAGCCATATAATTCCTACAAACGCCTTCATATCACATAATTAATATACCCAAAATTCTCAAATCATCTCAAAAGTCTCATATCTAATCATCATCTCATAATACCTCGATAAATCGAAGATGCTTCGGCTTGGCGAGCTGGCGGGCTTTGGTCAAGGATCGTTTTCAATAAAATTCGGTTATAGTTTAGGTGTTTATTACCTAGTTCTCTATAACCTTGGCTCTGATCCAATCTGTAACACCCCCAAAATTTGGTACAGCGGAAGACTCAACAAGCTTTCGAGGTGTTACGGGGATTGGTATCCAACACAAGTCATAAAAGAACGAGATAAAGTAAACATGAGTAAAAACACATCCAAACGGGGTTTTAAAGTTTACATTCATCCCAAATTCACCAAAGTAAGGCCCAAAAGAAATAAAAGTAGGTCCACAATACATATCAGAGTTTTTAGAAAAGTAGATCCTTAAACCATATTGCCAAGCCAAGCCTCCAATCCAAGCATCCAAATCATTACTTAATTACCT
>LBNU01009900.1:45056-56127 GCA_014162995.1 Artemisia annua | reverse complement strand
AACCCGTTAGGAGTGGACCCGAGGCCGTAGCCCCGGGATCCACCTCCGACGGTCAAGTTAGTATAGATGCGATGTAGCATATATGAGTGATTAGGTTTAGGGTAACCTGTTGTAATCTGTTGAATAAAGGGATCCCATCCATGTATTTATAAGGCATGGATTAGGGTTTTAGGTGTAGAGTGGGCCGCTGTCGCCGGGCCTAGCCCATTCCTGGCCTAGTCCAGACTATGCGTCTACAATACTCTTCAACAATTATGTGTTTGACCATATATGCTCTCAAGTTTTTCGGAGCGATTACTCAAATATGCAACTTTCAAAAAATAGTTGCTTATTCGGTTTCACTTGCAACCACGTATAGAAAATCATCTATTTGATTGGTTGAAGGCAATATACAAAGAGAAATGCTAGAATCACTCACAAAATTCACACAAAAAATCGACTCGCTGACGTGTCAGTGGGTGATTGGTTTAATAAGAGAGAGGAGAGGGAAACTACCAGAAAATGCACCAATCACCCGATGACACGTCAGCAAGCGGATTTTTTGTATGAATTTTGTGAGTGAGTCTAGCATTGCTCATATACAAATAAGAACAACTAGTTTGAAAGTAAATTGACCTGTGTTTTCTAAGTATACATTTGAAATGTTTAATGATAATTTACTAGAAATGAACATACTCCAATTACTGATTTCGACAATGAATGCATGTTGCTTATCATTTAGTTCTTACCCTATCTTACTTTCACGTCGGAGCTTGGTCTCGGGACAAAACCTAAGACGAGCCTAACGCGTGTATGTACTGTTATCCCTTATAAGTTCAAGTAAAACCCTTGTTTTGGGGTATCATTCCATCATTTAAAACCCATATTAACTAACCAAACACGTCCAATCAATCCCATTTCCATTCCCCATTCCCGAAAGCCTCAATCCAAACACACCCTTAGTCAATGCTTGTCCAAGGTGAGAGGTTAATTTGGATCATTATTTTTTAATGGTTAGTTTTCTCCTCATACTTTATTGAAATTTCTGAATACCACCGACCGAATTGAAACATATAAATACAAACTTAAATTCTGAATATAGACAACATCATCGATCAGTTAATACCAATTCTTGTAATAACTCTAGTGATTTCACTTAAGAAATGGGTTTAAATGATTGATGATGTTGTGTATATGTACATTCTAAAGTTTGTGAAACACAACATAGTGTCAACGATTTATTAAGAACATGGTTGATACCGATTCTTAGTATATGTACCAAAAGTCCAAAACCAATCTGAAACACCAAAAGCATCTAGTCTAATTCAACTTGTTCTGCATGATTCAAATTGTCCAAATAGGGATCAACTGTAGCGCAGGTTCTGAATTGAAGGTTCATAGATGAATGTTGTTTAATGAATTTAAACTATACCGCAAATAGCAATTTTAACTAAATGAATCACAAAGGAAAACAAATGTTGTACGAGTACTAAAAAAAAATCATTGTGACTTTTTAACTTCTTTAAAACTTTTTCCTCTGAATGGTAAAATTCATGTGACCTTTTACACTCCACTTTCATTTTATAGTGTTATACCAAATCACCAACAACAGTGTGCAAGCATAATTTTTTGTAGAGTAATGCTAGGGCCACAAAGAAATATTCCACAAAACATCCACAAAGTGATGTGTCAAAGGATGATTGGTGTGTTTTATGGTAGTTTCTCTCTCTTCTCAATGATTAAACCAATTATCCTTTGACACATCACTTTGTGGATGTTTTGTGGAATATTTCTTTGTGGCCCTAGCATTACTCTTTTTTGTAAGGCATAAAGTAAAAGTAAATAAGAACTCCACATCATCAGTTACCATCTTCATTTAGAAAACAACAATTGATATAAATTCTTTTGGTGGTGGTTTTAGGAGATGGCGGTGGTGATTGACAGATCCAGTGGTGGGATGGTGGCGCCGGTGACGTGGTACCAGATATGATGGTCGTGGTTGTAAATGACGCTCCGGTGTAGACTTGGTATTACATTATCAATGTACGTATATATAAAAACAAAACCACAAAAAATAAAACGGAAATGTACATATTCTGTTGGGGGTTGTGCATTAAATGTAAGGTGTGACCAATTATATCCAGGACAACAATGGATACATTTTGTGGATGTAAATTTTCCATTGACCCCAAGCCACAATGACTTCCAAGTCTTCTATGACACCAAAATGGACTAATTTGCTGATCATTTGAACCCATCTTTACACTTTGCATTTTACTACTACTAAAAATGGCGAATCACCGGTCTTTCTTAATCCTTCTTGTTTTAAGTATATATTTTGTTGCAAACATACATACTTGTTTGTCTGCTCCAAATATCTCTGCAGTTTGCTCTAAGCAAGAGCGTTTAGCTCTACTCAAGTTCAAACACAGTGTCTACGATGTCGCTGATATGTTGTCATCATGGGTTGGTGATGACTGTTGCCAGTGGGAAAGAGTTCATTGTGACAAAGTAACTGGGAAAGTTGAAAGCCTTCATCTCAGAGGAAGTGAAGACCACATAATTAGTGATGAATATGGTTTTCGTGAAATGTTAGTTGGTAACGAGGTGAGCTCTTCTTTACGACACTTGAGGAATCTAAAATTCTTGGACTTGAGTGCTAATTATTTTCAAGGAAGCCAGATCCCTGAATTCATTGGATCCTTCAAACAGCTAAGTTACCTCAACCTCTCCTATGCCCATTTTTCTGGTGTTATTCCTCCTCACATTGGAAATCTTTCAAATATAAAAGTTCTTGATCTCGGATCAGGCCCATACAGTTACACCACGCTGATGTCAGATGATATTCATGGATATCTGGCCTTTCATTACTCAAGTATCTTGACTTGAGTCATGTAGATCTTAGTAAGGCTCAAAACCGTGACATGGTGTTTTACTTGATGCCATCCTTAGAAATGTTAAGTTTATCAGGATGTGGGCTTACGAATGCTTATTTTGGTACTCTTAGTAATTCGAGTACAACACTTGCCAACGTTAAGCATCTAGATCTTGGTGGCAATCATTTCAAAGGTCAATTTCCAGTCTTTTTTCAGAACATGACATCCCTAGAATTCCTGGACCTTTCATACTTCAATTTTAGTCTTTCACGGAATTCTAGAAACTTTCTAAGCACGGTCTGTTCTTTTCCAGAGCTGCGTTTGTCAAATTGTGGGCTCCAGAGCATGCATCTCTCTTTCGATCATCTTAATTCCACTACAATTTCTATCATCCAACACCTGGATCTTAGCCAGAACCTAATTGAAGGCAGATTTCCATCTGCTTTAACAAACATGAGTTCTCTGTTATCCGTTGACCTTTCATCAAACATGTTGAATTCATCGGTTCCGATCATGCCTAAACTTTTAAGGCTTGATCTCTCATGGAACAACTTTGAGCACATTGAGGATGTTGGAATCTGGAGACAGTGTCACTTGAAAGAACTGACTGTGTCGGACAATTACTATCGTATTGAAATGACTGACTCGCCAGAAAATGTATCAGAATGCTCCCAATACGCTTTCAAGAGGCTGCACTTAGATCGGAGCTTAAAAGGTGCATTTCATGCAGACTCCTTGGGAAGAATGACCAATTTAAGAGGTTTAAGTTTATCGGGCAACAACTTAACAGGTCCATTCCCTGAATCTCTGGGAAGATTAAGATTATTGGAAGAGTTGGATCTTTCTAATAACCAGCTAACAGGTCCCATTCCTGAATCCATTGGAAGACTTGTTTCATTACAACTGTTTTCAGTGTCTTCAAACTCGTTAAATGGGACTGTTCCAGTTTCTATTGGACAACTCACCAAACTCCAATATCTATATCTTTTTTATAACCATCTAACAGGTTCAATTCCAGAATCCATTGGGCAACTCACCAAACTCAGATATATTGATATTTATAAAAATTCTATAGAAGGAGTAATTACTGAAGCCCACTTTGCAAAGCTTTCGATGATGAAATACTTGTTTATCACTTCTAACAGTAAGCTGACGGTCAATGTTTCACGTGAGTGGAAACCTCCATTTCAATTGATAGAAGCTGATCTCAGTTCCATCAAGATTTTAAATGGATTTCCACAGTGGCTCCGAACACAAAAGAAACTTAAAGTTTTAAGTTTGTCTAATGTTAGCATTACAGGACCTCTGCCGACATGGTTGCGGAAGATGCCTGTCACTGGTTTATTAGATCTCTCTCACAATAAACTCACCGGACCCTTAACAAACCTTCCTGATGAAGGATCTGCAGCGCTATTTTTGCAAGATAACCTTTTCAATGAGTCGATTCCTATTTCATTGTGTAGATGGACTGATATGGAATATCTTGATCTTTCCAGGAATAGGTTAACTGGGAGAATTCCTGAATGTCTTGGGAATATGTGGAACTTGGTTTCCATGCAATTTAGCTCAAATCAATTATCTGGTGTCATTCCAAGTTCTATATTACCACAATCATCAATGTTAAGAACGCTAAACTTGAATGACAATCATTTCACGGGCGAGCTTCCTCGAGAATTGTGGAGTCTACGAGGATTGAATATCTTAGATTTGGGTGATAATGCGTTTTCTGGGAACATATCCGAATGGATTGGAGAGAACTTGACAAATTTGGGAGTCTTCAGGTTACACAAAAATAACTTCACTGGAAGTATTCCTCGATCTTTGTGCAATAATCCATTTCTTCAAATCTTGGATGTGGCACATAACAACTTAATGGGTCCCATCCCTCATTGTCTCGGAAAGTTGAACGGTATGATTACCCATAGCTCTTTTGTAGAAGATTCTGGAAATTTTAGTCTTGAAGAAAATCTGAAGCAGGTGATGAAAGGTGTCTCTCTTGAATATACAAAAACATTCAGATACGTCATAAACATGGATCTTTCAAGCAATAACCTTGTCGGAGAAATACCTGTCGAGCTTATGTCACTTTCTGCATTAGTGGGTCTCAATCTGTCTAATAATCATCTCAACGGTGGCATTCCAGACAGCATTGGAAACATGAAGGCATTAAATTCTCTTGATTTCTCAGGAAACCAGTTGACCGGTCCGATCCCTCCAAGTATTACAGCTTTGAATTTTTTGAGCTATTTGAATTTGTCACACAACAACTTGTCCGGACAAATTCCAACAGGAAATCAATTGCAGACCCTTACGGATCCATCAATATA
Source organism: Artemisia annua (assembly GCA_014162995.1). NCBI lineage: Eukaryota > Viridiplantae > Streptophyta > Magnoliopsida > Asterales > Asteraceae > Artemisia > Artemisia annua. The sequence goes on along the minus strand of LBNU01009900.1, from coordinate 50,945 downwards.
TGTTGGGAACAGAGATCTATGTGGTGCTCCATTACCAAAGAATTGCTCCAACAATGAGGACCAAACAACAATGCACAAAAACAGCAAAGCAGCTACTCATAAATCAAACAAGGTATGGTTCTATATCGACATAATGTGTGGTTTTGCAGCAGGGTTTTGTGGTGTTATTGGAGTTTTGTTGTTCAAGAAACATTGGAGACATAAGCTTTTCAAGTTTGCTGAGGAAACCGTGGACAAGATGAAGAGAGGAAGAGAATCCGCATAGGTCATCTGGAATGCAAGTAATACTCGGTGATATATATATTATTAAGTGTTATTTTTCCTTTTAATTATGTTTTCCTTATTAATATTGTGCTCATGATTATTCTCTTTATAATTTGTAAGGCATTTGTCATATGGGTGACTAGATAAGATAGAAATGATAATATTTTTCATAACCCGTCTCTGATAATGAGGTAGCCTTAAAACAGATAGGAAATATTGACAACCCAAAATCTAACAGTAACAAGTATCATTACATCATTAGCTGTTCTAAAATTTCTGTAGAAAAGTAGCAATGGGATTATTAACAACTATAAAGATTAAATCTGATAATGAAGCTTTAGTCTTGGGGCTCGCATAGTCATTCATCCAGGTTGGCTTCTTAATGCCTCTTCTCGGCCTGTTAATTTGATCAACCTGTTCTCCAAAGCGGGCTAATGATGTGTTTCCATCAACTGCACCATTTTTAGCAGCATAAAAATTGGAAGCTCAACTTGATATCAATAACATTGCATTTACTACGAAGTCAACAAGTCAAAAAGAGATGAAAGCTTTACTTTTTTTCAACGGCTGGAATTGTGTTATGTGGCCTTCAGAATACTCCTTTGAGCGGAAAGGCGTGTTGAAATTTAGTTTTACAGGTTTAGCTGATCTGTTTTCTTGACCTGCAACTTGAGATCAAATAACATTGCATTCACAACGAGTAATCTATTCGATGTAACTAACTTTTAAAAAATACAGTAGTTGCTTATTCGGTTTCATTGGAAACTACTTGTAGAAAATCATATATTTGATCGGTGAAGGCAATATACATATAAGATCAACTAGTTTGAAAGTAAATTGACCAGTACTATCACATTTCTTACTCTACATAAACTTTTTAAGTATACATTTGAAATGCTATGTAATGATAATTTACTAGAAATGGACATACTCTAATTATTGATTTCGACAATGAATGTATGTTGCTTATCCTTTATTTTTTACCCTATCTTACTCTCATGCCGGAGCTTGGTCTCGGGACAAAACCTAAGACGAGCCTAACGCATGTATGTACTGTTGTCCCTTATAAGTTCATTACAGACTTGATCTCAAGAGATCTGAACTCTGAAGGGCTAAACAAGTTTACAAGCATCAATACCGAAGAGCAGGTTATTATCTCAAATCTCAATGTCTCTACACCCTCTTTAATGTCCAAAAATCAAAACATCAAAATTCAATATCTCCGTATGAAAATGATTTTTAAATTGACTTGTTATAAAAGGGTGATGAATATGATATATGCCGTATGAAAATGATTTTTAATGGTATAAAATCAAATCCTAAGCGCCGAATATGGTCTTGACCAAAAGTAGTAACACCAACATGAAATATAAACTCCCGCTAAAGTAAACAATAAAAATTGAATTAATTCCCTTCAAATATTTTTCTTTCCCTCTTTAATGTCCAAAACCAATAACATCAAAATTATCCCTCTATACCCAAAGAATTTCTCACATATTTATATCTTCCACACTTCTATTCAGTCTTGGATCATTATCTCACTTTTATGCATCAGTAAGATGGGGGGAATGGTCTCTTTACGTCAAAATCGCGATATTATTAATAAAGAGAACATCCCTCCATTTTTATTCATCAACAAATCTAGTGATTTATGTTAAATTATAGTTAAATAATTAACGTGTAAATGTCTAGTATCGAACACGAGACCTCGGGATTGCACACATTGCAAATGAGTATTAAGGAAAAATAATAAATATATTTTTATATTTATTATTAGACACAAAGACTTAACGACTGTTAGTGTTTTCCGTTAAATGACTAACGACCGTTAGACGAAGATAAGGAAAGTTGTGTTTATGCATTATTTGGAAACAAGAAAAGTTCTAGAACCCCTAAGGGTTATAGATTTCGACCAACACCTCCTTAAGGAGGTTAGGGATGTTTTCTTGGTGACCAAGTTTCATAATCCTATATAAACACATTCAAGGATCAATTGTTTTTCACCTCTTGACACACAATTATCCCTAACTTTTCTTCTCCTCTCTTTTGTCCCTAAAACCGATCGAACACTCCTAGTTCCTAAGGGTTTCGATTTTTGTTTTGAACAAAAATAATCTTTGTGTAGTTTCTTGCAAAACCTTAATACGGTTTAGTTTGTGTGTACAAGAACGAGGTAATAACTTACTTTAGTTATTATCAAGAGATCGAATCACAAAACGGTAAGGGGTGATTCTTAAGATCTAATTTAAACCCTAATTAGGGTTCTTCATTCTCCTTGAATCAAGTATTGCACAAGGTACGTTTTCGATTTATGTTTTAGTTAACCTTTATGTGTTATAGTAGATCCTAGCTTCCGCAATATGTATATGTGATATTACATGCATAATATGCTTGTCATGATTATCAAATTCTAACAATTTAAAGCTCGGTGTGAAGACAACATTGAAGAAGAAGAGTAACAAGTATAGGAAGCCCCTCAAGGATATTACTGATCACATTGTCAAAAATTTGAAGCAAGCGTCTCAGAGTGCAACTTTGTATTTGTTCCCTCCTTTGCGATCAGGTTCATTTTGTGGGTCGCCGGCTGGTGATCATGTTTCGATTCATAAGGGACGTTACAAGTCGCGATTGTTAATTTTAGATAGCAAATGTATGATGTTATCTTTGGATACTTAGATACATATATTGATGAATTCATGGTTGCAGTTGTTGGATATAGAGTTATTTACCTTATTGGTTATTCTCCTTTTATTCAAAAGTTGTATGTAGCCATGTAGTTTTGGAAAGAAAATTAAGGGCTAATACCATTAAAAAAAACACTATACATATTTGTAATAAATGTGACTTCTGCGTAGCGAACTAAAAAAATCCTTGTCTGTACACTAATGTTAACAATTTTGTCTTTCTTTGTGAATAAAGATAAAAAAAATTCTGTGATGACCATTTTACCCTTGAATTTTTGAAAATTGCATCCAATATCCTTAGGCTAAATTACATAAATGGTCCCTACTGTTTAGAGAAAATTACGTCCACCGTCCCTATTTTTTTTTTTCCAATTTTTTTTTGAAATTCTTATTTGTTTCAAAATTTTTTTCGAAATTATTATTTATTTTATCGAAATAATTTTTTTTCTTATGTTTTGGTCTCTATTTTTTTCAAATAAGTTTTATGATTTATACAAGTTATAAAATATACTTTTAAAGAGTTTATAATTATCGATTTGGTCGAAATGCTAAATTTTGTGTTTTACATTTGATTGGAATTCAGAACAAAAAAAAGGGGTCAAATCGTGTTTAAAATCAATTCAGAAAACGTTAGTCGAGCTGAACATAGGCCTAATACATAAAAAAACACTATCTCTAAAATGTGATCTTCTGATAGCGACTAAAAAAACTTGTCTTATAATACTAATGTGGCTAATACATAGTCTAAACATAGCTATAAACAAAGGTCCAAGAGATCTAATTCTTCCCTACCTCTTAAGTCGGTGAACATAGGCCCTAAGTGTGGATTATGGTTCGGTTTTGAGGCTTATTAAAACATGCAATCTATTGTTTTGTTATTAGTTACATATGCGTCTAACGTATATTACAACGTATATATAATTTCGTGAACTAATTAATATATTAAATACATACACTATAAATATATTAAATTACACTATTAAAACTACGCTTAGTGTATAAGTGTGTTCAATAGGCTCACGTAATTTCCACCGTATAGTTACCGATTATAATTGGAATCATATTTACTGGTTCATTTATTTTCTATTTATAATTTAAAAATTATTATAATTTTAAGTTTACGACCTTTTCTCTTGTAGCTTACGAGGTTTTCATTGTGTTAGATACATAAGTACAACTCGATGCCTTCGGCGTCGACTTTTTTAGCTTCGTCGACATGTCGACGAGATAATTGTTCCGTCGACATGTCGACGGCCTAACTTGTCGTGATGGCTCGTCGGGAACGACTTATACCGTCAGCAAGGTGGGTCCCACATGGGTTTTTCAGTCAAAGGTTGGGATGTTTCGAGTATATTCCTCGAATGTGACGGGATAAATATCACTAATTATTAACTACATTAAGTTTTTAATTGTTTTTTTGGTAGTCGTCGCATGTCAAGGGTATAAGACAACATTAACATCTCTATTTTTATACGTGACATGTCACCGCATAATAAATTTAATAAATAGATTTTTACTTCCTTAATACGTCGACATACTCGAGGTATAGAATTAATTATGTTAATTTTAGTTTGATGATACCGTCGACATTCGCGGTATGATGCTGGTATGCTGTAACCATGCTGCATACCAGCAAATTCCGATTTTTCGGAATTTTTCGGAAAATCTACAAACTGTAACCACCAGAACTTTTAAAACAATTTTACATGTTAAACATACATATCTCGACATCGGCTAAACTTGCAAATTATGTAAACACCTCAAATGCATTAACTATAACATTACAAAAAACGGCGGTGTGGCATATTAACTAGCTGTATATCAACAAATGTTCCAGTATCCCGTATTCAAGTGCGAAAAGGTACTATAACCATTACTACTAGGGTCGCAAACATTGTTTCAAACATAATTACAAACAACAAAACCCAAGTTTGTACTCTCTACATCCCAATCACACTCTATTACAGACATCCTCAGAACCATCCTCAATCGTCCTGCATCGCTCCTCCTCCACTGAGCACTACCTCAGCGCAGACAATGCCGAGAATCAACGTGTGAGATTCCCTGGTAAGATAACTCGTGCCATCGGTTGGACGACATAAACCTGTCACTGATCGAAGGTCGGCCTTCATGGCTTGCGGTTCTTCGTTATACTTTCTAAATTTCTTCTCGCTTCAGAGCTTTATGTCAAGTCGCGATTTCTGAAAAATGAGAATATCAGATTAAAAAACAGCTATTGAATACTATTAATTTGCGTCTGTCGAGTATCTCATTATTACTATATTATACCCACTGTAAGTACCTGGAGGTGGAGGCGGGTGTTGGTAATCTGGCTGCTCTCCCCCGGTTAGCACCTACCCCGTCCGGCTATGTGCCCCGCTGCTTCCCTTAAGAACATAGAGTATTCTGGCTCCCTCGTGTAGGGCCACCTTCAGGCGTATTCCCGCTCCCAAATCTCTCCAGAGCGACAACATCTCCTCCTAGTTTAGTTGAAAAAATTGAGATTATATATATGTCGGCTAATTAAAGTTATGTTTCAGTGAATATTAAATGCGGTTTGGGAATATAAATAAATAAATAAAAACGATACTTACATAATGGACCGAGCCTCCCCATCCCTGCAACCAATTTCATCCTTGTCGCAGTGTTGTTCGTAATAGCTCTGGATGAGTGAGCGGTATGCTCGTCCTTCTGGTCTGACTGTATAACGCTAACTGCTTATAAGTGAAACAAATTAAAATGATAAATCAACAGCTAATATAATGAGTTTTTTATTTAAATTAAAATACTTTTTAAATTAAAATTATTAACTGTATACTAATTAAAATTTTTAATTAATATATAATTAAAATTAAATAATTTTATAAAAATAAGTGTGCTTACATATTCGTAAGGGAATAGCGGCCAATGACTTTGGAACGTGCGGGCTGTACCTTATTTC
>LBNU01009900.1:0-43480 GCA_014162995.1 Artemisia annua | reverse complement strand
TCGACGGTATAAGAATTAATTTGTTAATTTTAGTTTGATGATACCGTCGACATGTCGACGGTATCATGCTGGTATGCTGCTAACAGCATGCTTACCAGCAAAATTCCAGATTTTTCCGGAAAATTTTTCGGAAAAAATCTACCAAAACCTGTAACCAACCAGAACCTTTAACCAACCAATTTTAACATGTCCTAAACACATACAACTCGACATCGGCTAAAACACTTGCAAATTATCGCTAAACACCCTCAAAATGCATTAAAACATATAAATTCTACAAAACGGGGTGTGGCAATATCTAAACCTAGCTGTCATATCAACAAATGTTCCAGTATCCGCGATATTCAAGTCGCCAAAAGGTTAAACTATACAATACTAACATAAGGGTCGCCAAAACATTGTTTCAAACATAAGTACAACACAAAAAAACCCAAGTTTGTACCTCTACATCCCCAAATCACACTCATCATCACCAGGACCATCCTCAGAACCATCCTCATCGTCTCTGCCACTCCCGCTCCCTCCTCCAGCTGAGCCACTACCTCCAGCGCCAGACCCACTGCCCGAGCCATCAACGTGCTGAGATTCCACCTGAGTAAGATACTCGTGCCATCGCGGGTTGGACGACATAAAACCTGTCAACTGATCGAGCGTCGCCTTCATGGACTTGCGTTCTTGTTCATCTTTCTAAATCTTCTTCTCAGCTTCAGCAAGCTTTTTCGTCAAGTCGGCGATTTCTGAAAATGAAATAATCAAAATTAAAAAACAGCTATTGCAATACTTAATTTGAGTCATGATCGAGTAATCTATAATTACTATATTATCTCACTGTACATACCTGGAGGTGGAGGCGGGGTGTATGGTAAATCTGGCCTGCTCTCCCCGGTTAGCACCCTACCCCGTCCGGCTATGTGGCCCCGCTGCTTGCCCTTAAGAACCATAGCAAGTATCTGCTCCTCCGTGTACGCCACCCCTTCAGGCGTATCCGCTCCCAAATCTCTCAGCCGAACCATCTCCTCCTATTTAGTTGAAAAAAATTGAGAAAATTAATATATATGTCGGATTAATTACAAGATTATGTTTCAGTGAATCATTAAAGTGCGTGTTTGCGGAAATAAATAAATAAATAATAAATTAAAAAACGATACTTACATAATGAACCCGAGCCTCATCCTGCAACCAATTCTCATCCTTGTCGCAGTGTGTGTCGTAATAGCTCTGGATGAGTGACGGGTACTGCTCGTCCTTCCTGGTCTGAAACTGTATATACACATGCATATAAGATGAAACAAATTAAAAATGACAAATCAAACACTATATATATATTTTAATTAAACTTAAATACTTTTATAAAATTAAAATTAATTAACTGTATATAATTAAAATTTTTAATTAATATATAATTAAAATTAAATAATTTTATAAAAATAAAATGTGTCTTACATATTCGTGGCGAATAGCGGCCAATGACTTGGAACCGTGGCGGCTGTACACCTTATTCTTCTTTCGGTTCTCCTTGTTCACCGCAGCTCGCATCAGGTTTTTCTCATTCATGTAAAACTTGATGTGCTCCTCCCAGACCGACGGCTCGATGTTCGGAGGAGGGTTTCTTTGTATCTCATCCACCGCCGGAGGCCCACCCTGCAGCGTAAAGTAAGTCTTCTTCATGGTGCCCTTGTTGTCGGAGTAGACCTTAGCAATATACGCATTGATGCCCTTTTGAATACATCTCCAATGGGGTGAGCGCATGTGGGTCTGCAAGTCAAAGAATTCCTGCAATCAAATATAGTTAATATTAACATAAAAATATAAATAAATAAACAAATTTAAATAAATATACACAATTAAACAAATTTAAATAAATGTACACATTCAAATAATTAATTAGAGATATAATTAAAAGGAAAATAAAACAACTGACCCCGAGTCGGTTCATGAAGTTATGTCGAGTAGCTTCATCAAGCTTGTACCAGGAGGGATAGTGCAACGGCAATGATCTAACCAACTCGCCAACGTAGTTACTGAACCATGCGTGATTGGGCCAGACATGAGTATATGTGCTCTGATCTGCGGACTCGAACTCAATCGACTGCGGGCCCGATTTGTCCACGGCTTTCCTGAGATCTACTTTCTTGTTGGCTTGACGGGTCTGTGGCATGCCGCCATCCCGACCTCCATCCCTGCCTCCACCTCGTCCCGCCCTACCTCCTCGTCGAGGTTGTTGTGACGATCCTACAATTGAATTGAGTGAAAATGTTATAAAATAACAAGTAACAAAATTCAAATTATCAAATTTAAGTTTCTTACCACTACGGTGACCGCTCTGATTCAGACGAAAAGGGGGTGGTGGGTCATCGACACCGTCACCACCGTGACCGCGCGCTACTGCTGCCATCTGTAAAAGTACAAGTTGAATTAACATATAGAAATTCAGAAACAAATTAACATAAGCATGCACACATTCAAATACATACACATTCAAAATAAATATACACATTTAAAAAATCCATAACAATTTCATTCAAATAAGAAGCGTTTTACAAGTTACAATTTAAGATCAATCTGCTACATCTACATCACTATCATAAACACCATCAGTCGCATCTTCAACTTCATCATCGGAATTGTTTGCATCAAAATCTGCTAAATCATATGGATCATCGTCTTCATCATCAATAAATTCATCGTCGTCATCAACATGAATGATTGGTGGTGGTGCCTCAACTAACGTTGATTGACCATCAATATTTAAGGGGGACAATTCCAAAGCATTCAAATTAGCAGATAGTTGGAGATTAAATGAGTTGTTGCCATGTATCACATCATCATCGTCTTCTACCACGATGACATCCCATGTTGTATTGTGATTCACTTCTTGGACGACCTTCCAATGGAGTGGTCGTCTGGCAGGATCTTCAAGGTAGAAGACTTGTTTTGCTTGTGTTGCTAGAATGTAAGGTTGATCTTCAAACGCTGTGCTACATGCCCAAATTTGTGTCATGTTGTTTCTAGTGTTATAACGTTCGACTCTACCTCTTTTGTCTAAGTTGAACCACTTAACTCGAAACAATACAACTTTGAACTGGGTATACGAAAACTCAAGAATATCTTCTAGCTGACCATAATACATTTCTCCTGGCTTCTCGCCAGGTGAACAAATTCCACTGTTTTGAGTTGTACGTTTTACATCGCGGCTGTGTACCACAAAATTCACACCATTGACTACGCAAGAGTTGATTGAGGTTGCGGTCGATAATGGTCCACAAGCCAAAGCGAATAAGTCGGGAGTACATCTTGGGTCATTGGCTGTGTAAAGATTACCGATCTATGAACAAAGATAAGAATAGATAGAGATGAGTAATATAGTCGTTATTTATACAAGGAAACACATATAATAAGTTTACCTTCGATTCAAACCATCTAGGAAATTCTTGCTGCATGTCACTTTCAGGACGTTCACTGAAAATGGAAATGATATTAGAATTAATCGAAAAGATAACTTGGGAAACAGAAATTTCAAAATAAAAACGCGTACCTCTGGAACTTGTTCATGTACGCGTCGATCTCAGGACTGTTGTGAAGTACATAACATATCACTTTCTTCATTTCTAGGAGACCTAACCGAATAATTGTCTCTTTACCAGACTTTTTACATAGTGATCGGAACACCTGGAAATCACTTGTTGGGCGAGGACAGCCCTGAGATGCAGTGGGACGATTAAATTTCGTCCCAATTTCACCCCGAAAATACCGAGAACAAAAAGTTAATGCTTCCTCTGCAACATAACCCTCCGCTATTGAACCTTCCGGCTTAGCTTTATTTCGTACATAGTTTTTTAGCTTCTTCATGTATCGTTCAAATGGATACATCCACCGGAATGAAACAGGCCCGCCTTGAAGAGCCTCTTCAGGTAAATGCATAACCAAGTGAATCATAATGTCGAAAAAAGCAGGAGGATATATTTGTTCGAGTCTGCACAAAATATTGATCATCTGGTCTTTAGCTTTCACCATGTCATTCACCATCAAAGTTCGGGCGCAAATTTGCTTAAAGAATGAACAAAGCTCGATTAATGGTTCATAAGTCTATGCGTCCAAGTATTGCTGAAGTCCATAAGGAAGTAACCGTTGCATCATTATATGACAGTCATGCGACTTCATGCCCGTTATATAGTTATCATCTTTGGTCACTTTCGACTTGAACTTGGACCGAACCCATCTGGTAGTTTAATTGTGTTGATGTATTGATAGAACAGTTTTCTTTTATCGGGTGTGAGGGAGTTCTTAGCATGAGGCTTCGAGCACTTCCCGTTTTGTTTGTTTCCGAGCCACAACTCCTGTTGCAAGTCTTGTCTTGCCTTGGCGGTGTCTTTGGATTTCTCATTCATTAACAAAGTGTTCAAGATACTCTCCAACACATTTTTTTCGATATGCATGACATCTAAATTGTGTTGTAGAGAAAGAGAAGACCAATATGGAAGCTCGTAGAAAATAGACCGTTTAGTCCAGTTCAGTTCGTTTGCAGTATCTCGTTTTATCTTCCCACCCCCATAATCTGGATGTTTCCCCGGCAAACGTGTGGGCAATATTGCAAGTTGAGTCAAGATATCAGCCGGCTTATCTTTTTTAGGAGGATTTCTAAAATCAGTTGCACCATTGAATGTAGTACGGTCAAACCTCCATTTATGGTTTTTTCTTAAGAATCTTCTATAGCCAACATAACCTGTTTTGCTTGTCAGACGCGTAGCCGGAGTGTCTACTTTGCATGTAGGGCATGCGTAGTAACCTTGCCCACTCCAACCAGACAAACTACTACGAGCAGGAAAATCATTGATGGTCCATAAAAGCATCGCTCTCATGTTGAATTCTTTGCCTGTGACAGCGTCCATAGTCGGGACACCTGGTTTTGCCCATAATTCCTGAAGGTCATCAATCAAAGGCTTTAAGTAAACATCAATGTCCTTCGTCGGTGATTTAGGGCCAGGAATCAACAACGTCAGCATCAAAGAAGTCTCTTTCATGCATAACCACGAAGGCAAGTTGTATGTTGTTAAGATAACAGGCCACATGTTGTATGATTGACTAAGGTTGCCGAACGGATTGAAACCATCAGCCGCCAACCCTAATCGGACGTTTCTTGGTTCTTTAGCAAATTCCGTTTTATCACCGCAGTCAAACTTCCGCCATGCTTCACCATCAACCGGGTGTTGCATCATACCGGGTTCCGTAGACTTTCCAGTAGCATGCCAAGTCATATGTTTTGCGGTGTGAATAGACTTGTACAAACTTTGTAGTCTAGGAATGATAGGAAAGTAACGCAACACCTAGTTAGGAACTTTCTTCCCCGTTGTGTTCTTGTCTTTCCATCTACATGTGTTACAGACCGGACAATACTCCAAATCTTCGGCCTCATCCCCCCGATATAAAAAGCAATCATTTTCACAAGCATGTATCGACTCATACCCTAACCCGACCTTTTTAAATGTCTTTTTTATGGCAGAGTATGATGGTGGGAGATTGTAACCTAACCTGGGAGGAAATACCTCCTGGAGAAATTTTAGCGTATTGTTAAATGAAGTATCACTCCATTTACCGCTGACCTTGAGGTGCGTAAACTTTGACATAAAATCCAAGGTGGTCATAAAGTCACAACCCGGGTAAAGAGGCTGGTTGGAATTGGCAAGTAACTCTTCATACTCGTTACGTGTAGGAGGTGCCGTTGCTTGAGTAGGCTCGTTACTTGTCTTGCCAATATTTGGAGGTGTTGGCTCATTTTGTTCATTATTTGGAGGAATATCAATAATATCATTAAGGCACGCACGCATGTCACTCATCTCACATTGTGTTGTGTTATCTTCTATAGGCGCAGGATCTGGTTCACCGTGATCGCGCCATTGTGTATAAGTTGGATCCCACCCATATTGTCCTATGTGGCTTTTAAGCAACTCGAGAGATACCCATGGAACATTACAACAAATACGACATGGAAATTTTATGTTTTCGTAACCATTCAATAACGGCTTGCAATGTTCAATGAATGCGGCAAGACAATCAAAAAACTCTCTTGAACAACGAGATAAAGTGGTCCAACGCTTATCAAGTATCATAACTGCATTATGTTTTGTTCAACACATAATTATTAGACATTCAAAAAATTCGACACATAAACACATTTAACCGTGGAATTATTACGAGTTGTTTTGTTCACCTAGTGCAACTATGGAAGGCAATCCTAACCCACTCTTTGAATGATTCATCTCATATATGAATGCGTATAACTGATTTACTATTTGAGAAAATTTCGGCAGCATTTTTTCGGCAGCATTTCCCCTCAACTCCCCAAATATGTGCATTAAAGACATATTCGCAGGAGTAGAGGAGAAATACTGTCGAAATCATCTCAAATAGTAAATCAATTATACGCATCCATATCCTAGATGAGAAAAAACATTCAAAAAGCAGTCCCAAACAGGGGGACTTTCCGAAATTAATTTCTAATAAATTAATTCCGGACGGGTTTTCTATAGGATGATTAACTTCGGACGGGGAATTTCTAAGAATATTGTAACCTAACCTGGGAGGAAATACCTCCTGGAGAAATTTTAGCGTATTGTTAAATGAAGTATCACTCCATTTACCGCTGACCTTGAGGTGCGTAAACTTTGACATAAAATCCAAGGTGGTCATAAAGTCACAACCCGGGTAAAGAGGCTGGTTGGAACTGGCAAGTAACTCTTCATACTCGTTACGTGTAGGAGGTGTCGTTGCTTGAGTAGGCTCGTTACTTGTCTCGCCAATATTTGGAGGTGTTGGCTCATTTTGTTCATTATTTGGAGGAATATCAATAATATCATTAAGGCACGCACGCATGTCACTCATCTCACATTGTGTTGTGTTATCTTCTATAGGCGCAGGATCTGGTTCACCGTGATCGCCCCATTGTGTATAAGTTGGATCCCACCCATATTGGCCTATGTGGCTTTTAAGCAACTCGAGAGATACCCATCGAACATTACAACAAATACGACATGGACATTTTATGTTTCCGTAACTATTCAATAACGGCTTGCAATGTTCAATGAATGCGGTAAGACCATAAAAAAAAACTCTCTTGAACAACGAGATAAAGTGGCCCAACGCTTATCAAGTATCATAACTGCATTATGTTTTGTTCAACACATAATTATTAGACATTCAAAAGATTCGACACATAAACACATTTAACCGTGGAATTATTACGAGTTGTTTTGTTCACCTAGTGCAACTATGGAAGGCAATCCTAACCCGCTCTTTGAATGATTCATCTCATATATGAATGCGTATAACTGATTTACTATTTGAGAAAATTTCGGCAGCATTTCCCCTCAACTCCCCAAATATGTGCATTAAAGACATATTCGCAGGAGTAGAGGAGAAATACTGTCGAAATCATCTCAAATAGTAAATCAATTATACGCATCCATATCCTAGATGAGAAAAAACATTCAAAAAGCAGTCCCAAACAGGGGACTTTCCGAAATTAATTTCTAATAAATTAATTCCGGACGGGTTTTCTATAGGATGATTAACTTCGGACGGGGAATTTCCGAAATTAATCACTAAAATCCTAAAACATTCACAAAAGTCTAACAATAACACACAAAGCATATATTTTAAGTAAAACAATTAATAGCATATAAACAATTGGTTGGTTTTCGGCTTATGTTTCATAAGCTTATTTTTTGTGACTTATTTTTGAAACTATTTGGTTTATATAAGTTTATCATGTCATGATAAGCTTATGTAAGGTAAAAAGTTTCAAAATAAGCCATAAATATTTAGCTTAAGATACATAAGCCGAGAACCAAACAAGCCATAAACCCGTTATATAAGCCGAAACAAACACACTCTAAAATCACATTCACAAATCCACTAACAATAACATAAGTACTAACAATCACATATATACACAAATTCACTTTTTTCTTAACCGATTTACAATTTATATGCCGTAGAGATGAAATCAAATAGATTTTTTTTTCTTTCTTTTACTAGTTTGTCACTTTTTTCATAAGTGCTAACCAAACGCTATGTTACTTAAAAATGTGTTACACTAAACTACTAACCAAACGCAAGCACTAAACTTCTAACCAAAGGCAACGGGATACTAAACTACTTAATCAGATTACTAAAATCACAAACATATATAAAAATATTAATACAACAAAGCATAAAAATGAAAAAAAACAAAACGGATATGTAAACAACATACTGTCGGTACGTGGTTTGTGGTCTCTCGGGCTCGGGCTCGGGCGTGGGCTGTGGTCTGTGGTCTCTCGGGCCCGGGCTCGGGCTGTACGTGGTCTCGGGCTGCGGGCTCAGGCTATATTAAAATTAAGAGAACATGTGTGATATATCAATAGTTTTAAAAAAACTGTTGTCGGCGACATGTCGTCGGGATACCAAAAGTTAATAAAAAAAAATAAAACGAGATACATTACCTATACGTCTTGGTTGTCTCGGCTCTCACCCTCGGCACTCGCTCACATCTTCATTGCTCTCGGCTGCATCAAAAAAAAAAAAAAAAAAAAAATAAAAAAAACAACAATTAAATTAACAATAACATTTACAATTAAATTAACCATTAGCATTAACAATTAAATTACCATATCATTAACAATTAAACAATTGGCAGTTGAAGAATAAGAAGACGGGGTTGAGAAGAAGAAGAATTAAACAAGATGGGTTGAGAAAAGAATTAATGGAGAAAAGGATGAAGAAAAGTGCACGTGTGCTCGTGTGGTGGTGTTGGGGGAGCTTTGGTGGAGCAGTGGTGGAGGAGGTGGAGCTGTGGTGTCGGAGGTGGTGTGGTGACGGTGTGGTGGAGGAGGTGGAGCTGTGGTTGTGGAGTACAGGAGGTGGTGTGGTCGGGGAGGTGGTGGTTGTGGAGCTAGTATCGCCGGCGAGAGGATGGAGATGAAAAAGTTGTATAACTTTTTTTTGTCTAAGTGTTTGACCTAGATCTGTTTTCTTATAACTTTTACTTATCCCGTCGACATGTCGACGGGAATGTAAAGCAATTTTGTCGTTTCTATTTTGGCGGGATGTTATGAAATTTCGTGAAATTTTGGTGCTTATATTCCCGTGGACATGTCCACGGGAATATTAAACAACTTAATAATTTTTATATAATTAAAAATGTTTGTATATTTTAAATACTTTTATAAAATAATTAAAAAAAAATTTTATAAAATTAAAAAAAATAACAAGTTAAATATATAATTAATTACTTTTATATAATTAAAAAAATTATTTATTATACATTCTTTTAATTAAAATTACTTTTATATATTAAAATTACTTTTATATATTGGTGGAGCAGTGGTGGAGGAGGTGGAGCTGTGGTGTCGGAGGTGGTGTGGTGACGGTGTGGTGGAGGAGGTGGAGCTGTGGTTGTGGAGTACAGGAGGTGGTGTGGTCGGGGAGGTGGTGGTTGTAGAGCTAGTATCGCCGACGAGAGGATGGAGATGAAAAAGTTGTATAACTTTTTTTTGTCTAAGTGTTTGACCTAGATCTGTTTTCTTATAACTTTTACTTATCCCGTCGACATGTCGATGGGAATGTAAAGCAATTTTGTCGTTTCTAGTTTGGCGGGATGTTATGAAATTTTCGTGAAATTTTGGCGCTTATATTCCCGTGGACATGTCCACGGGAATATAAAAAAACTTAATAATTTTTATATAATTAAAAATGTTTGTATATTTTAAATACTTTTATAAAATAATTAAAAAAAAGTTTTATAAAATTAAAAAAAATAACAAGTTAAATATATAATTAATTACTTTTATATAATTAAAAAAATTATTTATTATACATTCTTTTAATTAAAATTATATTAAAATTACTTTTATATATTAAAATTACTTTTATATATTAAAATTAAACACTTTATATATTAATTACTTTAACATAATATTTAATATAAATGCTTTTATAAAATAAAAATAAAATATTAAAAAATGGTTTTATAAAATTAAACCCCAACCATTAGATAACCTCGAGATCACAACCGGTCAAAATTCAAGTCTTGTATCATTGACGAACGAGTCGAGATGCTATGGTTATACACGAGATGTTAAACGAACGAGTCGAGATGCTATGGTTATACACGAGATGTTAAAAGAACGAGTCGAGATGCTATGGTTATACACAAGATGTTAAATGAACGAGTCGAGATGCTATGGTTATACACGATATGTTAAACGAACGAGTCGAGATGATATAGTTATACACGAGATGTTAAATGAACAAGTCGAGATGATATGGTTATACACGAGATGTTAAACGAACGAGTCGAGATGATATGGTTATACACGAGAATGTTGGCGCCAGAATTTCCCACCAAAATTTTCCCACCTAACAACTTATCCTCACAATATAAACACACACACACACACACACTCATATAACTAATAAAAACCCACACACACACACACTCATCTCACTATATATCTCTCTCTATCTCTCTCTAGCAGTTTCCGTTTTCCGGCGACACCAGCAGTTTTCGGCTGCCGGAATCTTTTTCTGGCCACCACCTTTTATCACCTCAACTTACAGATCGGGCCACCCCGGTCACGATTCCGCCACTCACAACCACTCAACTTCACAACCACAAACACACACTGTTATCATGGTGATCAAGATGGCGGAATTTGAAGCTTTTCCTTGTCCTTGTAGACGAGGAGACGTGATTCTACGAGAATCGCGTAAATCTTACTCGCGTGGTAAACAATACTATTCGTGTCCATAATCGAAGGTGAACAATTACATACTTTTTCGTGTATTATATAAATAATTTGGTTAGTTGTTTTTTTACTCTTTAATAGGCTGGGACAACAGACTATGGATGTGACTTTTTTTTATGGAAGGAGGAACGAATCGCCAAAATGACCGTTTCTCTGGGAGCTTCAACATCAAGCGGTTCTGGATCTGCTCCAACAAGGTGCTCAAACTGTCATGAAAAAGATCTTAGGGTAAACATGCTTGAGGCACAAAATCAGTTGCTACTTAACCGAATAAGGATGTTGGAGGCAAAACTTAAAATGGCAACGTATCCCGACAACCACGACCATGCATGTCAGTCGGATGCAATATAATACTCCATNTCCCGACAACCACGACCACGCATGTCAGTCGGATGCAATACTCCGTGACCTTTTAAGTGACATGGATAAATTTCATATGTAGTACTGTTGTTGTTGTTGCGGTTATCGTTGTTGTTGGTGTTATCGTTGTTATTATTGTTGTTGTTGATGTTGTTTGCTGTTGTTGTTGATGTTATTGTTGTTGTTTAATAAAATGTTGTTGTTGTTGTGGTAACTGATGTTGAACGTCCTTTATATTTTAAATTCATAAGCACAAATAATAGAACTGAAGGAACAATATCACAATTATCAAACACGAAGGCAAACTGTTTATTTAAAACAAGCAAGGGTTCTCAACCACATGCATTTTCATACAGACTCAAACCAAACAACTCGACAACCATACTAAACAACTCGACAACCAAAGGAAACAACTCAAACTAAACAACTCGACAACCAAACGAAAACAACTCAAACTAAAAAACTCGACAACCAAAAGAACAGATCAAACGAAACAACCCGTTTATTTTTTTTTCGGCTACTTCCCGCTTTGCTCGAACTCGCACCATCTTTTCCCTTCCTTGCTCTCATTTCCTTGATATATGCAAATGTAGCTTCAACATTTGTGATCCTATTTCCCAGATTTGTAAGTTCGGTGCCGACGTCAAACGTGCTTTCAGCTTCATCGTCACCTCCAACAGCAGCAGTTTGAGCTTCAGCAGCAGCTAGCGCTTCCATGTACTCTTTGTAGTACGACTTTTTCCTACACCATTCGATAATCCTGTCTCTCATCCACGGTTCAGCGTCCTTAAAAGAACCATACTCCTCATAAACTGCATGACCCCAATGTAACATAACTTCATTAAAGAGGAGCTCGTGTGACAATATTTTTGAGTACTCCTCTTCAACTGTGCAACCACGCCAAGTCATGTGTGTCTTGTAAGAATTGACGATTGACTTATTTGTGAGAATCAAGAATGTATGTGTAAAATGAGACGGAAACGTTTTTGTGAGAATGTATATAGGTAAATAATGAGACGGGAATGATATTGTTAGGATATATGTAGGCAGAATTTTTGGGCAGATAATCCCGTCGACATGTCGACGGGAAAAATGAACGCGGGAAAAATCCCGCCATTTATAATCGCCAATAATTTTGCTTATTATTTTTACTTTTATAATCCCGTCGACATGTCGACGGGACCGCTAAACCAAACAAGTAATCAGCGTTAATCACACGTTAATTACGTTATAATTCGTGGTTAACATTGTCCCGTCGACATGTCGACGGGATTAACTGGCGGGATAATTTCGCGCCCAAGGCCTGTCAATAATTGACGAGCCAAATGTTTGACAAATATGGTCCCGTCGACATGTCGACGGGAAATTGGTGGTATGAAAAATTCAACGCTGCTTGGCTCGGTCAAGCCATATTTTTGTCGTTTTTTGCCCTATGCCGTCGACATTATGTCGACGGGAAACTGTTCGTCGCCTGTTGTCCTGATTCTTGTAGTATATAGGCCATAAGCTCGTAAGCTCAAAAAAGTAATTTTTTTTATCTTTCAGTATAATCGTTAACTCGGTAGATAAACTAGCAGTGCCACCACAAACACCCTTTCGCTAATTACCATGCGCAGTTGAGATTTCTTTTCAACAATCTCTTTTAAATTTCATTTCTCATTTGATTTTAATTCAGTCTTACAAAGCAGAGGATCTGTTCTGTACATGTCAGCCAAAGAAATGTGCATGAGACAACTTTATTACTTAGCTAAACAAAATATTGCAAGTCTGACAATGCAGCTTACATTAACCAATAGACAAAGAGTGCACAACTTTGCACTAACTACAATAATATGTCACCGCCAACAAGATTACTTCAACCGCTTACTGAACTATTAAGTAATGCAAATTAAATCACCCTTTCTTCATGGTGAAGCTCTTTTATTAAACAATGACATCTAAACTTCATGTAGTACAACCATATATATCATTGGCCTATTCACCCACAAGGCCACAAGCTCACACACAAATAAGAGGATAACATCAGCATAATTGCATAAACAAAAAGGCAGATGAGTTCTCTAGGATCAAATTCACAACCATAAAATCATATCTTAGCTTGTATCACGTACATATAATCAATTGATAGTACAACAATAGTACATATAAGAATTTGCTGTAAAGAGTCAACAAACTAGCTTGCATTGGTTTATTGGCTGCTAGCTTTGAAGCTTCAGTTTCTTGTAAATAAGATCTGACTTCAAGGTAGATGTGTGTTGTGTTGGAGCAGATCTAGCCATTGAAAAGAGGTAGTGTAACAAGTTGTTGCGGTGATTTTTCCTGGTTAATTGCAAGGTTGTTGAGACCTCCACCACCATCATCACCATCATTTTGCTTTGCTGCTTCAACCAGCTGTAAGTCATAGATTTGACTCAGTTTTGTGCCCAATTTTATTATTTCATTCCAGCTTTAGTTTAAAGTTTAAACAGCATCTAGACATAAAAAACTAGACCTAAAGTTTTGAACTACTTATAAATGGAACTTGAAAATGAGAACATGTAAGTCATAGACCTAACTCTGACATATATAGAAATCTAAATCTAAAGTAACTTGCAATCTTGCTATATAATATTCAAGCTTTAGTTCAAACTACATATAGACATATATAGAAATCTAAATCTAAAGTAACTTGCAATCTTGCTATCTAGACTATCAAATGCATGAAAGACAACTTGAAAATGAACAATAAGAAGCAATTTACACACAAATATACAGGAAAGGAAAGATCTGAAGAGTAATGCCAGTTTTTGCAATGTTGGAAGTCTTCAAATGATATTAGACATGGAAAGTAGAAAGATTGTTTCTGCTCGATATCTTGTCTATGTTTATAAGATTTTAAATGATGATACACTTGGAAAACAGTAAGATTTAGCAAGTAGATTGTTTCAGTCTTTCCATAAAATCTCTTAACTATCAAGAAAGGTGTTTGGGGTACTTGGGATTGTTTAATTTTCTTCTTCAGACTATGCTAACTTTTAAGCTGTTTAAAATAGCCACCGTAAAGGGATTGTGGATAAAGGCATTTTGGCCAGAAATCATGATAAGCAAACAAAGATCGTTGTTTCTCAATCCATGACACTTAAAAGAGCTTATTTACATTTTATCAGATCTTTTTTACTTCTTAAATGAAATATGTGCANCCTATTCACCCACAAGGCCACAAGCTCACACACAAATAAGAGGATAACATCAGCATAAACAAAATTGCAGATGAGTTCTCTAGGATCAAATTCACAACCATAAAATCATATCTTAGCTTGTATCACGTACATATAATCAATTGATAGTACAACAATAGTACATATAAGAATTTGTTGTAAAGAGTTAACAAACTAGCTTGCATTGGTTTATTGGCTGCTAGCTTTGAAGCTTCAGTTTCTTGTAAATAAGATCTGACTTCAAGGTAGATGTGTGTTGTTTTGGAGCAGATCTAGCCATTGAAAAGAGGTAGTGTAACAAGTTGTTGCGGTGATTTTTCCTGGTTAATTGCAAGGTTGTTGAGACCTCCACCACCATCATCACCATCATTTTGCTTTGCTGCTTCAACCAGCTGTAAGTCATAGATTTGACTCAGTTTTGTGCCCAATTTTATTATTTCATTCCAGCTTTGGTTTAAAGTTTAAACAGCATCTAGACATAAAAAACTAGACCTAAAGTTTTGAACTACTTATAAATGGAACTTGAAAATGAGAACATGTAAGTCATAGACCTAACTCTTATATATAATATTCAAGCTTTAGTTCAAACTACATATAGACATATATAGAAATCTAAATCTAAAGTAACTTGCAATCTTGCTATCTAGACTATCAAATGCATGAAAGACAACTTGAACATGAAAAATAAGAAGCAATTTACACACAAATATACAGGAAAGGAAAGATCTGAAGAGTAATGCCAGTTTTTGCAACGTTGGAAGTCTTCAAATGATATTAGACATGGAAAGTAGAAAGATTGTTTCTGCTCGATATCTTGTCTATGTTTATAAGATTTTAAATGATGATACACTTGGAAAACAGTAAGATTTAGCAAGTAGATTGTTTCAGTCTTTCCATAAAATCTCTTAACTATCAAGAAAGGTGTTTGGGGTACTTGGGATTGTTTAATTTTCTTCTTCAGACTATGCTAACTTTTAAGCTGTTTATAATATCCACCGTAAAGGGATTGTGGATAAAGGCATTTTGGCCAGAAATCATGATAAGCAAACAAAGATCGTTGTTTCTCAATCCATGACACTTAAAAGAGCTTATTTACATTTTATCAGATCTTTTTTACTTCTTAAATGAAATATGTGCAAAAAAAAAAAAAAAAAAAAAAAAAAAAAAAAAAAAAAAAAAAACAAAAAAAACAAAAAAAACAAAAAACAAAAAACAAAACAAAACAAAACAAAAAACAAAACTTACCTGCTTTTGCAGTTCTTCTTTATCCTCACCTAACGTCGTCTCCTGTAAAATTATAAGAAGAAAACTATACTCATGATGTGCTTATTCAAGTTATTAATACTAACTGCTATGTTTCTCAACAGGATAAAGGGAGACTGGTCTTGATGTAACAATAAAGTGTATCATCACGACTACCTTGCAAATAACCAGATGAATTTGCCTCTATATGCAATAAAGAAAGCAACTGGCTAGACTAGATGCTGCATTTAATCCTGATGATCACTAATAATCCAATCTCTACTGCTGCAGAAAACTGGTAAATCAACATAATTTTCATGAAGCCTATTTCATTTTCTGGTGCTTTTATCCATCTTCCTAGACCGAAATATTTTGCAACAAGTCTAGAGATATACAAGGCCAAAAGGGAAACAGTATGAATACAAATATTAGTATGCGGCACCTAGTAAGTGGCTAGTTATTTTAACAATAGTCTTGTGGTAGATACTGGCATAATAAGCGATCAACACTAAAAATAAAAAGAGAAGCATACCTTCTCTTGGAGGGTTGATACGTACTCCATCATCAACTGTGTCTGCATCAAACAGGGTTACAATCAGTGTATTGTATACTAGCTTGTATACATTGTCGCTTTAGATGATTGTCCTACCAACTTTGGACAGAGAATTTGAGCCCACAAGACATCATGTTATATATTGTCCTACTAACGGAGTTGGTCATTTTAGTGATGATTAGAAGTGACAATAATACATTGTGGCTTTAGATGATTGTCTATATTTTTATAAGAGAGCAAGTGTTGGGCCATTTCAGTGCCCAATGATATTCAACTACAATTTGAACATAAAATACCTAAATGTAAATAAAGTCTCTGAAAGAAAGAAGTCATTTTTAAAGACTAAAGAAAGTCTCACCACTTCATGAGGCAAAACTCAGCAAGTAAAACCCTTGAACCAGAAGGAAGATGATGCAGTCAGTGAGTGATGACAATAACTCACTGACTCTCCTTGATCTCCCCAACATATCAAAGACAAATATTTAAGAAAAACATCTAAGTCTCTGAAAGAATAGGTAGGAACTTTCTTGGAAAGATAAGTGAAAGCACTTATCAAACAAAGTTGATGAAGTACAAGAGTTTGTAGAAAAGGGAAAACAGTCCTAAAGTGGCCTTCCTAAAGTGGCCTTAGACACATTTCTAAGAATAGAAACATTTAATGCAGTAATGTACTAGTGTACCTTTTTAGTTAGATGTTTGACACGTCACTATTACGCAATGGGTATACACCTCGATCTTTACTTATATAAAAAGAACATTGTAAATGAGTAAACGTATCTCATACAATTAATGTGATACACATTTAGGAGAGCATTACTCCTCCAAGAACTAAGTCCTTGAACTCATTCAGTTATTTGGCGTCTTACTTAAACACATACTTTTGTTAGTGTTTAAGATAGTGAGGAGATCATTATAATTTGTCATTCAACTTTGATTGTTATATAGTAAATTCTTTCATTCACTTCTAATAAGAATTTAATTATTGAAAAACCTTGTTGTGTATCTTGTTTAAAACTGCTTTACTTGTCAAACATCTAACTAGTAAGATGCAATGCCACCTTACTGCTTTCTTCTAGTCTTGAAATGTGTCCAATCCCATTTTAGAAAAACAACGTTGACAATTGTTTTCTCTTTTTACAAACTCATGTACTTCTTTGACTTTCTTTGATAAGTACCTTTCACTTATCTTACCAATAAAGTTCCCCCCTATTTTTTCAAAGAGTTAGATACTTCTCCTAAATCCAACTTCAGAATGTCTTTGATTTGTTGAGAAAATCAAGGGGAGTCATTGAGTTATTGTCATCACTCACCGACTCCATCATCTTCTTTCACGTTCCCCCGGATTCATTTGCTGACTTCCGCTTCAGAAAGTGCTGATACTTTATTTAGTCACTGAAGATGACTTTCTGAATGTTCTTTCATTCAGAGACTTCATTTACACTAAGGATATGTGATGTTCAAATCCTAATCGAAGATCATTGAGCTTTGAAATGTCCCAACAGTGTTAAAAACAANTATATATATATATATATATATATATATATATATATATATATATATATATATATATATATATATATATATATATATATATATATATATATATATATATATTTATATATATATATATATATATATATATATATATATATATATATATATATATATATATATATACGTATATATATATATACGTATATATATATATACGTATATTCGTATATGTATACATATACGTATATGTATACATATACGTATATGTATACACACATATACGTATATGTATACGTATATGTATACACACATATATACGTATATGTATACGTATATGTGTGTACACATATACGTATACGTGTGTACACATATACGTATACGTGTGTACACATATACGTATACGTGTGTACACATATACGTATACGTGTGTACACATATACGTATACATATACGTATACATATATATCTATACATATACGTATACATATACATATACGTATACGTATACATATAGATATACGTATATGTATACATATCATATATATATATATATATTATATATACGTATATATCTATATATATATCTATATATACGTATATATGTATATATATACGTATATATACGTATATATGTATATATATATATATACGTATATATGTATATGTATATATATATATACGTATATATATATACGTATATATATGTATATGTAGATATATATATCTAGCTATATATATATGTACATATATATATATACGTATACATATATATATATATACGTATATCTATATATATATACGTATATATATATACGTATATATATATACGTATATATATATATATATATATATATACACGTATATATACTACGTATATATATATATATATACGTATATATACGTATATATATATATATATACGTATATATACGTATATATATATATATATCTACGTATATATACGTATATATATATATATACGTATATATATATATACGTATATATATATACGTATATATGTATATGTATATCTATATATATATGTGTGTGTGTGTGTGTGTGTGTTACCTGTCCACTGTTTGTAGAAGCTCGTTACAAGTTCGAAATCTTGTCGATTGCAATAGAAACTCCTGGAGCAATGATTTAGAGAGCATTTCAATAATTTGTTGATCTTACACATATAACAATCGACACAAATTGTATATTCCTAGAGAAATTATTGCTTACTAAATCTGTGCCAACTCCTCTGCTGGATCCCTCACCGATTTCAGCACAACTTTTTTCATACCTAGAAAGGATACTCTCCACACTGAAACATATAATGTTAAACTTCAACAGTTATTAGTGAATAATAAGAAATGTGAAGTACATGATTCAAATATGTTTGACTTTGTTAAAAATCCACATTTAAAAACATCTTGGAGGAATTCAATTATGTACACCAACTCAACATAGGGACGAGAAAAGGACCAGGGACGAATAAAGGACCAGCTATATATCTACTGTTCCACAAATGTAGGAGTGAGAAACCACCGAACAAAAAACCGAGGAAACTAACCCAAAATCACCAACACAAACAAAAAACTAACGATTAGAATTTTGTTCTTTAAAAAAACATTCGGTTTAGCTTGTATTTTCCAAATAATCCAACCCGCGTTGCTATTAATCGATCAACTAAATTATATACATATATTACCTTCCATGATAATTTTAATTCTTGATTTTTTTGTCAGATGTTTCGTTTTACGTTAACTTGATGATAGTTTAGTTCATAAGGTCTATGCACTGCATATTTATGGGTGATTATGTTCTTATCATAACTTGACAAATTGAAATTATTGACGTCGCATTACTTGTTAATTTGACACTTTCCTTTACATATATGCCAATAGGATGGCCAAAATATATCCGTACAAATAGGAAAGCGGGAATGAAAAATCATTGTTTGGGTCAACGAATGACAAAAGCAAAACCAAACTTAACCTAATGCCAAACTCGTAAAATCGAAAAATACCTAAAAACATCTAACAACCAAAACTTTAAAACTTTAAAACTGAACCTAGCTGAAACCTATATGTAAAATAATAAATCGTATTCAAAACTCCAAAAGAAGAAACGTTGGCCTAACCCATGTTCACCCACCCTACCCTTGTGTCGATCCCCTTTATGTGCACGTCCACATACCAATCATTGGGTCATGCCATTAACTAATTACATGAGACTTAGGGACATATTAATGAAGGGAGAATGAAGGTACATGTTATCGAAACGCATGTGTGATTCACATTTTTAATTTACATAGACCACATGCCTTCCACAAGATTCTCTTAATATGAAGCATTTTCCTTTATGTAATAAACGTCTCTCTAACCAGAGACATATGCTAGTCCATTTATCTTTGCCAAAGGCCTAATATACAACCTGTTAGTTCATGTATTTGCGACACCATAAGGTCACACACAATAATATGAGAATGTGTGTGTGAACGTGCGTGGCGTACGTGCGTACGCTCGTGCCTTTGATTTTAAATGAGTTATTTACTTATTGGGCTTAATTAGCAATTGGACTTAATTAAGTTAACAAGTAAATAAACATTTAACTAGACTGAAGTGGACAAAAGCCTGGGAACCCCATGGTGGGTCTCATGATCGGCCGAATACCCTAGGGGTATTCGGGTTAATTTTGTGACTTGGCTTAGATGATAAGTTATCTTAAAGAATAAGATAAATATCTTTTAAAATTTAAAATTAATATTTAATATATTAAATGATAATTGATTCCTCATTAGATAAGGATTTGGAATACTATATATATAAATGTAATTAATAATTAGGATTAAATATTTATTGTAATTTTGGTAAACTCTAAAATCCTTTCCTCTCATCTCGTCTCTTTGCGTTCGGCCGAACACCAAATGAACACCTCTTTGGTGTTTTTCTTGTTTATGTGATCAAGTCTTGTTTGTGGTACGAAAGTAATTCAACCCTAGCAGCTATAGGAGATTGATGGAGTGTTAGTGTGGATTATCAACTGGTTTAATCACATTATTGATTAGAAGTTTGTTGAACTGCCAAGTTGTGCTTGTTTGTGTTTGCGGGTTGCTAAAAGGTATGTAACTTACGATTACTTTATAGTGATTAAACGTGTGGTGCATAAGGGTTCATGGGAGGAAAACCTTTTCATGTAAACTAAAGTTTTAATTGAGTCTTTCGCCATGTATTTTAATATGATTAATTTGCTTATTTATGTTAAATAAAATTTTAAAATTGATATATGTTACATTGTTTTTCATTAATTGTATTAGAGAGTTGCTTATACACCATTTAATTGCCATGTATTTGATCATATCCGTATTGTTAATGCTTTTTGAGAAATTGCATTCGAACCCTCAATTAGGGTTATGGGTCGTTTTTTATTTTTTGACCAACATGTTTTTCTCATTGCTTAAAGATATATATCTGATCATAACATGATTTCAAAATTTGTTATTGTTTTGCATGATTTGCAAGATCTGGTAATTTCAATAGATTTATGTGATGAACTGCAAGTTAAGTTTTTGCATGCTTAATATTAGATATGCTTATTATGATGCTTAATAATCATAATTGTGATAGAACTGATAAATCTGTTGACTGGTTATATAAATTAAGGTTGTTAATTTGATGTATCATAATTACATGCATGTTGTCATTATAATAAATCAATCTAAATAAGGTATTTACTATGTTGTATTAATACATTTCCTTATTTGTAACATGTTGTCATTCCCTTATTTGATTGTTGCCATAATTATAAATTGTGTTGATTTTAAAAATATGGATTAGGGTTAATTAGGATTTTAGATACCCTAATTATGCATTTGGAATAATAATGCATTCTAGAGCTCCTTTAAATGTTTATGAAACCCTAAGTGTGTTTTTGAAACTCTAATTGCGTTATTATCGGATTATATCTTAATTGTTAATTGAATTTGATTTTTGAATTTAAAATAAAATTGTTTTTTTTTTATTATTGATTTTCAGTTAATCAATAATTATATGATAATTGTTAAGTTTTGGGATTAAATTGATTTGTTATTTATCAGATAAGGAATGTGATTTACTTAACGTAAAAAAGTTATTTAATTAAGTAGTAGCGTAGATTTGTTCCAAAAATAATTCTAGATTCATATGATTGTGAATATGACATTTTGAATGTGTCGGGATTTTGCATGTAATTTATAATAATGCTTGCTATATTATTTAAATGTTATTTATACTAATTATTGATTATGCTTTAAGTGATATGAGTAGGTTATGAACATGTTTAAATAATATATGATTTATGTTATGAATGAAATATTAAAATAATATGATGTTACTAGGCCGTTATTGTTGGAGTTGTGAATTGCGGCGAATTGTAGTTAGTATGGACATATAATGTTAATTACTTGTGTTGATTTGAGCCAAGTCGAGGGACTTTGTAGTCTCGTGCGGCCTCGACAAGCCAAAAGAGGTTATAATGGAACTTAGACTATATATTGTTGACTTATTGACCCGTGATAAAAATGGACTCGAAATGAATAATAACTAGTAAAATATAATAATGACATAACGTTAATCGCACCATTTTATATATATGTGTGCGTGCGTGCGTGCGCACGCGTGTGACTTCTAAATATTAAATAACGACTAATACTTGTTACTTAATATTTATAAGTTAACAATAACTATTAGATAACGATAAGTACGTTATAAGACATTTTTGAATTAATAAAGAATAGTAACTAACGTTAAAGAAGTTCGTTAATATTTCTATATTAATATGGAAACGTTAAATAACGAAAAAAAACGATATTTAATACCTATTAGAAATAATAAACGGAACAACAAATGAATAAGGAAAGGTTACTAATCGTTTCGAGGGCAAGTTTATCGAGATATACCACTAGTAGGAAATATCGAGGTTTATAGCGAATGGATGTCGAGTTACGGATTAGTTAACATTAATATAACCATCCGACACAGTTAACGGACTAATTGAGTTACTAAATTCAATTAGTGTTCAACGAACGTGTCGGGGGAAGATATTAATAGGTGACCCATCCTATGACTTACCGTCACCTTACCTAGGTATGGATTAACTTTAGGTTAATAAGTATGGTGGAGGAATTGTTGAAGTTAACGTATTGGTAAATACGATAAGTATCCAATAATTCGTCTAAGTTACTTATTAAACTCTCAGTTACTCGAGGATTGACTTTGACCATAGGGTTAACTTATTAGTAGTTTAGGGGTAATTGTTTTGGTGTGTTCTACGTAGTTTGACCCAGTTATCTCATGTTAAGGTTTTGTCTTGTTTCTTGTCTATGTCATCTGTTATTCGTCTCTTGGTGTGAGTACTCTTGAGTCTTATCTCGTTTCTCGTCGATTTCGCTTGTTTAGTCTTGGGCGTGAGTTCACTTGAGTCTATGTCGTGTCCTCACTACATACAAAATGATACCAAATACAAACAAATGGATAACAAGAGATTTGGAAATTTAAGAATGGATAATATTTGGGAGTAGTTAGCTTATGGAGGATTTAGTTCATCGATGAGGATCTCGTATTTAGATAAACTTTGCACATAGAAGATTGCACCGTTTCCGTACTGATGTACCGTCTTCTTGATGCCATTGGGATTTAGCTAGATACCAGTTGTGTCAATCGTGTATATTGCATTGTTGTGGCTCAGGTGAGTTCATAGCCCCTATTTTCATCGATTTCTATATTTTTGGGGGAGAATAAATGCTCGTTATATTCATTATCTTTTCATCTTCTTGGTCAATCTCTTGGGTTATTGTGATGTTATTTGGATTCTTGTTATGTTTTGTCGGTTCCATTATAGTCTTGTTTATCTTTATGGTTATGTTGTTGGTATGTTATTGTTTGGATTATGGATTAGATATGCGGGCTGCATTTGGGGTAGAATTATTATATTTCGTCTACTTTGTGGAGAGGTATAATAACATGTCTACTTGTGCGGCATAACGCTATAGTGTGCACCTATAGGATTATTCTTTGGTTTGTTGTTCTGGAATTATCGTTATGTCTCGGATTTCTTTGTGTTACGTATTGTTTTGTGTCTAAACTCTAGGACTCACCAGCGTAAGCCGACCATTTTAGCATGTATTATCAGGTTCATTGCGTTAGCTTATCTCTGAAGGCGCTTGGCAAGGGGCACGGTCATAGAAGACTCTGATAACTTATTGGGACCGCTTTAATTACTTTATGGGCCTATTTCCGCACTATTTTTCCTATCATGTAAACATAATGTTTTGATAACAACTTTCATTCTAAATAAATGAAATAAAAACCATTCTTTGTACCTTATGTTGTGATACCAATATAGTAGCACCCCAATGCTTGTATGTTTACGCTGGACCCGATTTTGGGGGTGTTACACTATTGGAGAAAATAACCAGGGTTCAAAGCCCACCTCCTGATAAGTACAGTCACTAAGACAGGTGCTCATTGCCTGGGGCCGGGTCCTTGGAGGAGGGTCCGGTTGGCATCCTTAGGATGCATGGGACCAGGGTGATCTCACCGTTCTTCACCTTTTGGAGCTATGCCCTCTAATTAAAGTGCCTCTTCCCTCTTATGTTTATGGATAACCTAATGTGTAGTGAGGCAGGATACGTTTGGTCTAGGGTTGGTCAGACCTAACTAACACTACCCTTCCTTGCAGTTTGTCAAACGTTAAATAAAGCTGATGGTCAGAGAAGAGAGCTGAGGTAAAAGATATGAGAAAACATGACTAGAGATATTTTTTAAGTGTTTATATCTGCTCCTCTAAATGATCTAAGATTGGTATGATTTGATGCAATTGTGATCGTTACTTACCTTTTAATTTTGTACGGTGAACATGATCAATTGAACGGTGTTAAGTATTACTAGGATCTTGGACTTTAATAACTTGATTTGTATATTATATGCACTGGGTGATTAATTGTTAAAGTGTTAAATATCGATGATACAAATTATTTTATTTATTTGTTTATTTCTTTATTTATTTTCTGGTAACCATGGTTTCCTGATTCAAAATATTTGTTATCATGTATTTCTTCTTTTTATCTTATTAGATGATTAACCCTTTAGAAGAAAGTATCTAACTTGAGAAGTTAAACCACATCAACGTCGCTAACTGGCATCATAAGTTATGATGGGAGGTTGGGATCCAGTGACAATTCATTGCCTAAACCTCCTGTAAAGGGTGCTCACATGGATAATGTAATAGCTTACATTAAAATCAAACGTGAGGCACGTGCTATTGCTGACTACATGTTGAATAATATGTCTCCATATCTAGGAGCTGGATTGGAATATTATTTGGCATTTGATTTGATGTTTGTTCTTGAGAAAATGCTCGAAAGTAGGCATTTGAGGATCTATATGAGGCTATAAAGGAATTAAATTTGCACGGTCATGGTGGTGGACCACTTCATTAGATTTAATGATTTAAGAGGGTGTTTACAGGATATGGTCTTATTAGCTGAACCTAACCGTTCTAGGTTATTTTAGGGATAATTCTAAAAATGACCAAGTTGCTCAATCGTTAGGGATTTTTGACCTTGGATTTGAAAATTCATATTTTGACCAGTTGCCCAACGCAACACTTAACGGGGGACGCCAAGTGGTGATTTTTTGGGCAACGCTGCCAAATTTTGGGCAACTTGGGACACTTGGCGTCCCATGGGGGGTGACACGTTTTGGGCAACCGGGGCAACTGGTAAAAATAAGAATTTTCAAATCCAAGGCCAAAAATCCCTATCGATTGGGCAACTTGGTCATTTTTGGAATTATCCAGTTATTTTATGAGTTCATTTACTATTGCTAGTAGAGATTCTGATTGGCTAAAATGGGATAGCTGTCTTTCTAAGATTCACAAAGTCATTGTGGATTCATGAGAAATGAAGTTCACCGACATGACCACATCAAGGAATGTCAATAAGAGGCTATGGGTGGAGGAAGAAATTCCTGAAGAGAATTCCAAGTGTGTCCACTATGGGAAAAATTGGAATAAGAGCTCTGCAAACTCTTCAGTCACTGGGTTTGATGACGGCAGTGCTGGAAAGTCTAGTAGTGCAAGTATACATAGCACCTTTTTCGATTTCTTGGATATTAGATACAGGATTATGGAAAAAAAATTTAAATATGTAGTTGTGAGGGAACATAGATTTGGGTGAGACATATGTACAACTTCGTCGGATGAGGAGCGTTAATAGAATATCTTTAGAAGAACCGTTCAAGATGTTAATTTGTTTTATTGTTTTTGAACAATTGTCACATTTTTTTTTGAAAGATTATACATCTCCTGGTTAAGAGATGTTGTTTGAATGATAGCTATGATCAGATAAGGGTACGTTTGGTATGCTGTCATTAATCACAATGAGTATGAGTTTGATAGTAGTGGTGGGTCCCTCACCTATGAAAGATCCATACCTAGCTCTCTTGATGTATATGGAGTATGGATTATATCTATTATTCATTACCATAGTGGTGGACCCCCTCATCTTAAACAAACACCTTTAATCACTTTTATAATAATAGTCACATTCCCATATTGGGATAGCAAACGCACCCACTCTTTTAGTATGTATGCATGCAATTATAAATGTATTTATGATAATTGCCATAACTGTTTTCATGATTATCTTGTTAATGATTGAAAGCTTATAGAAATTTCAATAGTTATGAACTATAATTAATTGACTTAGAATCAATTAATGTAACTATAAAATGTTTCAAATAAGTTTACAATGGACTAAACATGATAGTAGTTGCCAACTATAATTCACTGACTATATGGTGTGTGTTGCGAAATGAAAAGATAGATGTGCAAGTTTTGGTCCAATGGTCTGGTATCCCGCCAGAAAACGCCAGATGGGAATGGTTGCAGGAGTTCTCCTCTGCATATTCCCATTTCCACCTTGAGGACAAGGTGCTTTCAGAAGAGGGGGAGTGATAGTGTAGGCGGTATTGTCTCAAGACCACGAGGAGAACCACAAGTTTCGAGCGGCAATCTAAGGCTGTCCTCTAGGACTTCAGTGGCTCCGAGATGGCATAATAGTTACGTGACGGGAGGAAGTCGTAAATTAGGATAAAGATTATACCATCAGTTTGCATTTATCTTTTATTGTGTGTTTTTAGGGGTTTTGATTATATAAACAGATTAAATGTTTCTTGAATTATCAGTTTTTAGCAAATAATATATATCATTCTTTTACGTCTCTTTATGTAGTCATCACTCGCTCGAAAAGGGTCTCGTTTGATCATATCATGCTAACTATTACATTGTTTTCCATCATAACCTTCTTTGACTACTTTATGGGAGGTACCAACTCAATCCACACCACACTTGTTTAACCTATAACCAATTATTGGTCCTTAGTGGTCGAGATATTTCAAAGTAAAATAGGATTTCTATATCTACCCTCAAAATCTTTCCACTCTGCAAATCTAAAGTATTAGATTTAGAGTAGTGCTACATCCACAAAGGATTTACAAAAAGAAATCCACACAAAAGATGTGTCATGTGTTGATTGGTGTGTTTGAATATTTTTCCCCCTCTTTTCTTTGCTCCACCAATCAACACATGACACAACTCTTTTGTGGATTTATTTTTGTAAATCTTTTGTGGATGTAGCACTACTCTTAGATTTATGTTATGATTCACTAATTCTTTGATGCAATTTTATTTCCCCAACACTCTTAAGATACGGGGCGACTTAACACTACTTTGTTAAGTAGATTTGTTGCCTGAATCGAGCCTTTGCTATAAGGTAGTGATCCGAGAACGCTCGACAGCCTCATAGCCAATTACACTAACCATATGGTTTGTTTGGATCGGTGCAAACACATTTTTATATTGTAATTATAAACCATCATCTGAAATATAATAAGAGAGACTAATTAGCACAACGGGGATATACTCATTACCATTTTTACTAAATTATGCATACCTTGTGGTATTTGGTTTTGTATCAACTTACTTCCACATTGCCCAATGTGGTTGATCATATCCTAGTTACGAAGACTAGCTAGCGGATTATCGAAATGAAAGTACCACTATTTGGCACAGGGTTTATAAAATAGCCAAAATAACTAATTGGGACCACTTTAATTACTTTATGGGCATATTTCCGCACTATTTTTCCTATCATGTAAACATAATGTTGTGATAACAACTTTCATTCTAAATAAATGAAATAAAAACCATTCTTGTACCTTATGTTGGGATACCAATATAGTAGCACCCCAATGCTTGTATGTTTCCGCTGGACCCGATTTTCGGGGTGTTACACTATTGGAGAAAATAACCAGGGTTCAAAGCCCACCTCCTGATAAGTACAGTCACTAGGACAGGTGCTCATTGCCTGGGGCCGGGTCCTTGGAGGAGGGTCCGGTTGGCATCCTTAGGATGCATGGGACCGGGGTGATCTCACCATTCTTCACCTTTTGGAGCTATGCCCTCTAATTAAAGTGCCTCTTCCCTCTTATGTTTATGGATAACCTAATGTGTAGTGAGGCAGGATAGGTTTGGTCTAGGGTTGGTCAGACCTAACTAAAACTACCCTTCCTTGCAGTTTGTCAAACGTTAAATAAAGCTGATGGTCAGAGAAGAGAGCTGAGGTAAAAGATATGAGAAAACATGACTAGAGATATTTTTTAAGAGTGTATATCTGCTCCTCTAAATGATCTAAGATTGGTA
Source organism: Artemisia annua (assembly GCA_014162995.1). Classification (NCBI taxonomy): domain Eukaryota; kingdom Viridiplantae; phylum Streptophyta; class Magnoliopsida; order Asterales; family Asteraceae; genus Artemisia; species Artemisia annua. Next base: position 15,122 of record LBNU01009900.1, on the reverse strand, counting down.
TGATTTGATGCAATTGTGAGCGTTACTTACCTTTTAATTTTGTACGGTGAACATGATCAATCGCACGGTGTCAAGTATTACTAGGATCGGACTTTAATAACTTGATTTGTATATTATATGCACTGGGTGATTAATTGTTAAAGTGTTAAATATCAATGATACAAATTATTTTATTTATTTATTTATTTATTTTTTATTTTCTGGTAACCATGGTTTCCTGATACAAAATATTTGTTATCATGTATTTCTTCTTTTTATCTTATTAGATGATTAACCCTTTAGAAGAAAGTTTCTAACTTGAGAAGTTAAACCACATCAACGTCGCTAACTGGCATCATAACTTAAGTTATGATGGGAGGTTGGGATCCAGTGACAATTCATTGCCTAAACCTCCTGTAAAGGGTGCTCACATGGATAATGTAATATCTTACATTAAAATCAAACGTGAGGCACGTGCTATTGCTGACTACATGTTGAATAATATGTCTCCATATCTAGGAGCTGGATTGGAATATTATTTGGCATTTGATTTGATGTTTGTTCTTGAGAAAATGCTCGAAAGTAGGCATTTGAGGATCTATATGAGGCTATAAAGGAATTAAATTTGCACGGTCATGGTGGTGGACCACTTCATTAGATTTAATGATTTAAGAGGGTGTTTACAGGATATGGTCTTATTAGCTGAACCTAACCGTTCTAGGTTATTTTAGGGATAATTCTAAAAATGACCAAGTTGCTCAATCGTTAGGGATTTTTGACCTTGGATTTGAAAATTCATATTTTGACCAGTTGCCCAACGCAACACTTAACGGGGGACGCCAAGTGGTGATTTTTTGGGCAACGCTGCCAAATTTTGGGCAACTTGGGACACTTGGCGTCCCATGGGGGGTGACACGTTTTGGGCAACCGGGGCAACTGGTAAAAATAAGAATTTTCAAATCCAAGGCCAAAAATCCCTATCGATTGGGCAACTTGGTCATTTTTGGAATTATCCAGTTATTTTATGAGTTCATTTACTATTGCTAGTAGAGATTCTGATTGGCTAAAATGGGATAGCTGTCTTTCTAAGATTCACAAAGTCATTGTGGATTCATGAGAAATGAAGTTCACCGACATGACCACATCAAGGAATGTCAATAAGAGGCCATGGGTGGAGGAAGAAATTCCTGAAGAGAATTCCAAGTGTGTCCACTATGGGAAAAATTGGAATAAGAGCTCTGCAAACTCTTCAGTCACTGGGTTTGATGACGGCAGTGCTGGAAAGTCTAGTAGTGCAAGTATACATAGCACCTTTTTCGATTTCTTGGATATTAGATACAGGATTATGGAAAAAAATTTAAATATGTAGTTGTGAGGGAACATAGATTTGGGTGAGACATATGTACAACTTCGTCGGATGAGGAGCGTTAATAGAATATCTTTAGAAGAACCGTTCAAGATGTTAATTTGTTTTATTGTTTTTGAACAATTGTCACATTTTTTTTTGAAAGATTATACATCTCCTGGTTAAGAGATGTTGTTTGAATGATAGCTATGATCAGATAAGGGTACGTTTGGTATGCTGTCATTAATCACAATGAGTATGAGTTTGATAGTAGTGGTGGGTCCCTCACCTATGAAAGATCCATACCTAGCTCTCTTGATGTATATGGAGTATGGATTATATCTATTATTCATTACCATAGTGGTGGACCCCCTCATCTTAAACAAACACCTTTAATCACTTTTATAATAATAGTCACATTCCCATATTGGGATAGCAAACGCACCCACTCTTTTAGTATGTATGCATGCAATTATAAATGTATTTATGATAATTGCCATAACTGTTTTCATGATTATCTTGTTAATGATTGAAAGCTTATAGAAATTTCAATAGTTATGAACTATAATTAATTGACTTAGAATCAATTAATGTAACTATAAAATGTTTCAAATAAGTTTACAATGGACTAAACATGATAGTAGTTGCCAACTATAATTCACTGACTATATGGTGTGTGTTGCGAAATGAAAAGATAGATGTGCAAGTTTTGGTCCAATGGTCTGGTATCCCGCCAGAAAACGCCAGATGGGAATGGTTGCAGGAGTTCTCCTCTGCATATTCCCATTTCCACCTTGAGGACAAGGTGCTTTCAGAAGAGGGGGAGTGATAGTGTAGGCGGTATTGTCTCAAGACCACGAGGAGAACCACAAGTTTCGAGCGGCAATCTAAGGCTGTCCTCTAGGACTTCAGTGGCTCCGAGATGGCATAATAGTTACGTGACGGGAGGAAGTCGTAAATTAGGATAAAGATTATACCATCAGTTTGCATTTATCTTTTATTGTGTGTTTTTAGGGGTTTTGATTATATAAACAGATTAAATGTTTCTTGAATTATCAGTTTTTAGCAAATAATATATATCATTCTTTTACGTCTCTTTATGTAGTCATCACTCGCTCGAAAAGGGTCTCGTTTGATCATATCATGCTAACTATTACATTGTTTTCCATCATAACCTTCTTTGACTACTTTATGGGAGGTACCAACTCAATCCACACCACACTTGTTTAACCTATAACCAATTATTGGTCCTTAGTGGTCGAGATATTTCAAAGTAAAATAGGATTTCTATATCTACCCTCAAAATCTTTCCACTCTGCAAATCTAAAGTATTAGATTTAGAGTAGTGCTACATCCACAAAGGATTTACAAAAAGAAATCCACACAAAAGATGTGTCATGTGTTGATTGGTGTGTTTGAATATTTTTCCCCCTCTTTTCTTTGCTCCACCAATCAACACATGACACAACTCTTTTGTGGATTTATTTTTGTAAATCTTTTGTGGATGTAGCACTACTCTTAGATTTATGTTATGATTCACTAATTCTTTGATGCAATTTTATTTCCCCAACACTCTTAAGATACGGGGCGACTTAACACTACTTTGTTAAGTAGATTTGTTGCCTGAATCTAGCCTTTGCTATAAGGTAGTGATCCGAGAACGCTCGACAGCCTCATAGCCAATTACACTAACCATATGGTTTGTTTGGATCGGTGCAAACACATTTTTATATTGTAATTATAAACCATCATCTGAAATATAATAAGAGAGACTAATTAGCACAACGGGGATATACTCATTACCATTTTTACTAAATTATGCATACCTTGTGGTATTTGGTTTTGTATCAACTTACTTCCACATTGCCCAATGTGGTTGATCATATCCTAGTTACGAAGACTAGCTAGCGGATTATCGAAATGAAAGTACCACTATTTGGCACAGGGTTTATAAAATAGCCAGCGGGCTCAACAACCTCGTTACGTACCATGTATTAGTCGATTGTATATTACAGGCTTTTATTTGTATTTAGGCCTAGCCCATTTGTAGCTATTCTAGAACCATATCTTGTAACATGTATATGGTCTGAAACAGGCACCCCGTGCTTGGTTTCAGCGATTTGCAGGCTATGCCACTCGTGTTGGATTTTACCACAGCCGTTGTGACTCTTCCCTATCATCCTTCGTCAGGGATTTCAGGTTGCTTATTTACTTATCTATGTGGATGACATTATTCTTATAGCTTCCTCTACAGACTTACTACAACAAATCATTGCTTCTCTACACAGTGAGTTTGACATAACTGACCTCGGGGCACTTAATTATTTTCTTGGTATTTCTGCTACTCGTCACTCTACAGGGCTATTTCTGTCTCAGAAGAATACGCTATTGAGCTTCTTGCGCGTGCTCACATGGCCAACTGTAACCCTTCAAGAATACCAGTTGATACGGACTCCAAACTGAGTCCTAAAGGTCTTCCAGTTCAGGACCCCACTTTATATCGTAGTCTTGCAGGTGGTCTTCAGTATCTCACATTTACTAGACCAGATATATCCTATGTAGTACAACAGANAGCAACAACCTCGTTACGTACCAGGTATTAGTCGATTGTATATTATAGGCTTTCATTTGTATTTAGGCCTAGCCCATTTGTAGCTATTCTAGAACCATATCTTGTAACCTATATATATGTAACATGTATATGGTCTGAAACAGGCACCCCGTGCTTGGTTTCAACGATTTGCAGGCTATGCCACTCGTGTTGGATTTTACCACAGCCGTTGTGACTCTTCCCTATCATCCTTCGTCAGGGATCTTAGGTTGCTTATTTACTTATCTATGTGGATGACATTATTCTTACAGCTTCCTCTACAGACTTACTACAACAAATCATTGCTTCTCTACACAGTGAGTTTGACATGACTGACCTCGGGGCACTTAATTATTTTCTTGGTATTTCTGCTACTCGTCACTCTACAGGGCTATTTCTGTCTCAGAAGAATACGCTATTGAGCTTCTTGCGCGTGCTCACATGGCCAACCGTAACCCTTCTAGAATACCAGTTGATACGGACTCCAAACTGAGTCCTGAAGGTGTTCCAGTTCAGGACCCCACTTTATATCGTAGTCTTGCAGGTGGTCTTCAGTATCTCACATTTACTAGACCAGATATATCCTATGTAGTACAACAGATTTGCCTCTACATGCATGACCCTCGTGAACCTCATCTCGCTGCCCTTAAGCGTATCCTACGCTACGTTCGAGGAACTCTGGATTTTGGATTTCACTTGTACTCTTTTACTACCACCGCTCTTTGTTGGGTATATAGATGCAGATTGGGCAGGCTGCCCCTCAACAAGGCGGTCTACTTCAGGTTACTGTGTCTTTTTGGGAGACAATCTCCTGTCTTGGTCTTCTAAGCGCCAGCAGACTATCTCCCGTTCAAGTGCTGAGGCTAAATACCGGGGCGTTGCCAATGTCGTAGCTGAGACTGCATGGCTTCGAAACCTTCTTCGAGAGCTACACTCTCCATTGTCCGCTGCAACACTTGTCTACTGTGACAATGTTAGTGCCATATACTTGTCTGCCAATCCAGTTCAACATCAACGGACCAAAAACATTGAGATTGACATACATTTTGTTCGTGACTTGGTTACTGCTGGTCAGGTTCGAGTTCTCCATGTGCTCTCCTGCTATCAATACGCAGATCTCTTCACCAAGGGTCTACCTTCAGCATTATTTGAAGATTTCAGATCCAGTTTGAGTGTCCGTCTTCCTCCCGCTCCAACTGCGGGGGAGTATTAGTCGATTGTATATTATAGGCTTTCATTTGTATTTAAGCCTAGCCCATTTGTAGCTATTCTAGAACCATCTCTTGTAACCTATATGTATGTAACATGTTTATGGCATAAATCAATCAAGGAATTATACCATTCAATACCATGGTTGTATAAAACTTTATTTGTTTGATTATAGCTTCTAAAAGGGATAGTGATTCCTTTTGTTGCTGCAGCATTTTGTTATGTGTATTTTATGTTCATTCATTAACTTTTACAATGAAAATATATTCAAACTAATAGCCTAATGACTTCCCAGTGGCCCGTAAGTTCATGTTTTATCATAATTTCTTTCGAAGATTTGTGATTCACTCATAAATGAACTGTTTTTATATTTTTTTCTAGCAAAAATAAATGTTGCAGCAGATAAGTTTACTACTACCCCCGTCCCATATTAATTGTCCAGTTTGACTTTTTGTAGTTTTCTTTATTCAACTTTGTCTTTAAATATTTTTGTTTTTGTTATATGATATTTGATGAAAATTATACGACGGAAAATACATTTAAAACACAATCCGTTCATATATATTGCATCAAGTATTATATAGCACAAACAAAAAAAATTAATGTCAAAGTTAAAGAAGAAAAACTACAAAAAGTCAAACTGGACAATTAATATGAAACGGAGGAAGTATCATTTGCAGCAGGGATCATATGGCCTTCTAAATATTGTGTTTTGCTTTAGCTTAAAAATAAAAATAGTGTAATCGTATACATATCAATAAAAAGGAAATCATCTGTTGAGTGAACTTGAACAATTTTACTTCATTTACCATGGACTATTATAATTCCTTCAAGTTTAAAAGTGAAAAACATTTTTAGAAATCCTCCATGCTCTTCCAATTATTTAATTCATCCTCTTTTTAGAATCCGTAGTTCCGTACACACTAAAAAAAGAGAGGAAAAACCTAAAACATTATCCATTCCATATCTCGATCAACATACACGTTTCCCAAGTTCCTAATAAACAAAATGCCTCAAAACCTACCAGCCCTTTTTTAAACACCTAATAAGTATGATACTGAAAAACCTCTGAAAAGAAGAAAGATAAGCATGAGACATGAAAGTCAAATTAAATTGACCGCTTTCAACATGAACACCTGACGACCACACTACACCAGTTTTTTTTTTTTTTTTTTTTTTTTTTTTTTTTTTTTTGGGTTAAAAACCACTCTACCCAGTTAACAAAATGATTTCTTAAGTGTGTTAGAAATCCAATTGAAATAAGAAAGTTTAATGTCGTTTAGGATGACATCTTTGTTATTTTTTTACACATCAAATCACATATTAAACCCTAGAAATTTCTATGTAACCATACAATACCTAAAAAGGTTATAATCCGTACATAATACTAGTACTAAAATAGTAGTAATAGTACATACACATATTAAATTTATAAAAACCAAAACTTGTTTAAATAAAAATCACCTGCTACTTCCGCTGCTGGATTCGTAGAGCTTGCCTCGAGAGGAGAAAACAACGACAGCGATATCAACATCACAAAGAACTGAAAGCTGACGTGCTTTTTTCATTAAACCTGTTCTTCGTTTGGAGAAGGTCACTTGACGGCTGTTTTTGTCTTCGATTAGCTTTATTTCAAGCTTCCTTCTACCCATTTTGCTGTGAAATGATAAATGTTTTAGATCTAGCTAATGTTATGATAGTGTGATATATGATACCTTATCTCTCTAGCTAGCTATGTGTATATATATCAGTATATCACTTGTGTTATTGTTGTGATAGTTTTATGACCGTACTTATGACCATCATCTACTTTCTTCACTAAATTACTAGTATTACTTAGGTCTTTTTCTTTAAATATTGATAACAACACCGCCAAATATTAGTTAACAATAATATATTGCATGTAACATGGACGACCTGTTATACATTAAGTTTAGATCAAGTTGTTAACACCCTTGCTTTTAGAGACAGAGGTCAAAAGTTTGATCCTTACTCCTTGCAAGGCCGTACGTTTTTTTCTACTTTTGATAGAACCGGAAGCACCCTATATACCTTAGGTAGGGGTAGGGCTGTCTACATCTCAACCTCACCCATACACAATGGAAGATGGTATTGAGACCCATAATCGTAAAAGACGGTATTGTACGAGTTACTTTTAATAATATGTTGCATGTGTTACAGACTAGAATAAAAATTTTGCTGGTGCCTACAATGACGAATTGTGGAATTTAAGTTACTTTCACGTCGTGCATCTTTTCGTTGTTTTCCCTTTTACTATTATGATATGAGATGAGTACCTACCCATATCATATCGAAGATGAACGCATATCGACGACAACAGTATATACTTTTGATAACGGTTGCATTGATACTGTGTGTGCTTATGTTGATGATGATAGCATCATATATAATAGTTAATTAGTATAGAAAATGCCAATAATGGGAGGATGGAAAAGAAAAGTTGAGAAAAAAAACATAAATGTGGTGTAGTTAAGAAGCGAACATTCAAATTTATAATTTAAGGATATTTTGGTCGATTAATTTTTTGAGTTTGAGTTAACCGTAGTACTGACTCATTTTTCAAAGTATTACAAAAGTTGTGATGATCATTTTAAAGTTATTTGCATCAGACATGATTAATCTTTTAGCTTTGAGTGTTTATTTTACGTTTATGTGTTACTCAAAAAAAGTTTGAGTGTATATTGCTCCAATCATAGTATATGGTACCATTGTCAAAGAGTTCATATATAAAGTCTAATTAAATGATAAATTTCATATAGAAATAGTAGATTTTTATAATTATGTCATGTAAAAGTTATATAATCCTTATGGAAGAACTTGGGTTAGGCCATTCGAAAACTTAGGACAACCCTTTTGATCTTGTAGATGACTTGCCCTGAAACCGTCCATATGTTGATTACTATTGAATAGGTACACGAGACAGCATGCAAGGCCTAAATAGTTTGTATGACAACTGAAAAGTCATAATGTTAACATAGACATGCCAATTACTATAAAAGTATGATGAATAAAACAATAACTGAACTTGAATTGACCTGCAAATCTTAGAATTCCATCACCACGTCTCCATTCATCTAATAGAATTTTGAACCTAACCATCTCCTCCATAAAAGCTTTCTTTTACTACCGGCTATCTAAAGTAGGATATAGCTAAAAAGAAAAACTAAGGGTGATTTGCTGCTAAAAGCCTTTGTGGTTGTTGTTAAAAATGGATATTGTACGTGACAAAATATAGGAAGCGCCGAAGCTAGCACCACAAAAGAAACGACTACACGAGAAACTTGCACTATTAGACTATTGGAGTGTATAACTGTATATGTTATAAGCATTTTATAATTTTAATATCTGTAAATGACATAAAGTAAAAGCGAAACATAACTATTAGAGGGGAAGGTGTGGGCTCGTTGCCCTTGCTCGCCGTTTGACGTGGAGTCCCATTTTGCCTCGTTGCAGCTCGCCACCACACCAGGTGGGGCTCGTTGTCCTTCGCCGTTTCCTCCCTCTTCGTGCAGGAAACGAGCTTGTAAAGTGTACTAGTTGCAGCTTTTTCATTTATATATTATTTTGTTTTTGTAACGTTGGGTAACGTTTATTTTACAACGTGTACTTTTTGTTTTTCTTTTTTACAAAAGTAGCTTATTTTCATCTATAAATAGCATAACATAGTTTACATTTCAATCAAATTTACACCAAACATATTTCATACACTTACACATACTAAAAGCAAGAAACATGAGCGACTCATCTTATTCAAGTATTAGCGACTTTGGAGAGATAATGGAGCTAGAGATGATTCTCCAAGAGTTTGAAAACGAGCAATTGTTGCAAAACCAAGAAGCCGGTCCTTCACAACGCCGTAAATACATCCCCCTGAACGTGAAGTTGCTGAATCACGTCTACTGGCCGACTATTTTGGTGACAAACCAAAATATACGGAAGAAAATTTTCGACGTCGTTTTCGTATGAGACAAAAACTATTCTGAGAAATAGTCAAAGGTATCGAAACTTTTATTGAAACTCATAATCCTCTTCCATCGCATTTTGATTTTTTTAGACAACGACCTGATTGTCGGGGTGTAATGAGTTTTAGTGTAATTATGAAATGCACATGTGCACTACGCCAATTGGCTTACGAGATTCATGCTGATGCATTAGATGGGTATTTACAAATAGGTGAACACTGTGCACGTGATTGTCTAGATTTTTTACTATGTTCATTATCCAGTTGTTTGGGAAAGAGTTTTTAAGAAAACCAACCGAGGATGACATTCGCAACTTATACCACGCACATAGCATGGTTCATAAGATTCTGGGAATGTTGGGAAGCATCGATTGTATGCACTGGGAATGGAAAAATTGTCCGAAAGAATGGCAAGGGCAATTTCACATAGGTGATAAAAAGTATCCAACTATAATGCTTGAAGCTGTTGCGTCGTATGATTTTGTGTATTTGGCATGCATTTTCTGGTGTTGTAGGTGCGAATAACGATCTAACCATTTTATATAATTCTCTGTTATTCGACGACCTTATTGATGGCATCGGCGATGTTGTTCCGTTTGAAGTATACGAAACAAGATTTAAGCATGGGTATATCTAGCTAACGGAATTTACTCAGAGTGGGTAGCTTTTGTCAAATCCTTTACTGTTGCAAACAACCAAAAAGCTGCCGCATGGAAAATGAAACAAGAAAGTGCTAGAAAAGATATCGAAAGAGCTTTTGGTGTCCTCCAAGGACGTTGGCGTATTATTGCCCAACCGGCGCGTGCGTTTACTATCGGCAAGTTATGGAGAATCTTGTACTCGTGCATCATAATGCATAACATGATCTTGAAAGATCAAAAATATGCAATATCCGAAGCTGCCGAAATGTATATTCCTCCGACACCAAATATGCAACAGACGTGGGTTGAACGTTACGCAGTGCAAAGAAAAAAAACAAAAGAACTACACGATTAACGCGCACACCGAAAGCTTCAAAGATGTCTCATCGAGCATGTTTGGCAATAACAACAATGGGAACAAATTCAACAGAATAGGAATAATTAGTTTCGTTATAAGTCGTTGTATTTTATTTCGTATCGTTTTCTTTTTTTTTTCTTTTTTTTAACATTATTTTTAGTTGTGTGTAGTATTTATTGTGTTGTATTTTATTTTAAGTATTAATGAAATGAATTGGTGTATTTTAATGAAATGAATAAAAAAATAAAGGTGTAAGTGGTGGGCCCCAAATGAGTAAGTTGAGGTTAGTTGTGAGTGAAGAGGGGGTTAGAGCACAAGGTGTGGTGCTCGTTGTTGTTTGCCGATCCTAGCTGGAAGCTTCGCCGAGCTCGCCGCCACACCACCTAGCCTCGGCGAGCTCTTCGTCTGCACGACGAAGTGGAAATCTGACGCTTTCGTACTTTTTTTTCTTTTTCCCTTTCTTTTGTGTTATATTGTTTTGTATTTGTAAATGTAAAATGTTTTTAAAGGTTTGTAAATATGTAAGTGTTTAGTAAATATTTAATTGTTTTGTAAATGAAAATATATTAAACATAGGATTGACATTACTTGAAACAACGTACAATTATAATACAACTATGATTACAACATTAAACTAAGAAACAGAAATTAAAACCCCTAAACTACCATACAATAATAAAACAATGAATCAAGAAAATGATTGAGTCTGTGACATAGCCCTCGTTAGCCGAGTATGAGGCACTGGAATCGTCCTCACTCGATGGCACACGGGGTAATCCCATTCTTATTCGCCATTCTGCTCGACGGTTTCTCCGAGCCTGTTTAGCTCTTGCTCGCGCCTCACGAGCTCTTGCCACACGTTCTTCCTCTGCTTGAACATGTAACAATTCTTGCATATCTTGCTCATACAGTTCTTCAGCAGTCAACCCTCTCCAAATGGGTTGGTTTTCCACCGGTGGATTGTTCACCGGTTGATCGGGTTGTTGTTGGACAACCGGTGGATTGGGCACCGGTTCATTATCCGGTGTGAATACCGGAAAGATGTCTTCCAGTGGAGTGTTCACCGGTGCATTCGGAATCATGCTGGAGCTTGGGAATTGCTGGAAAAAGTCATAGTGACTTGGGAATTGCTGGGAGAAGTCACGGTGAGTTGGGAATTGCTGGGAGAAATTTTTGCGAGACATTGTTGTGGAGATAGTTGATAAAGTTTATGTGTGTTTGTGTGAGTTGTGTATGCATAAAGCAGCCAGGGGATAAGCCTATATATAGGTGAATATTTGAAATTCAAAATTTGAATTTGAAGTTTATCTGCCCTTTTTTTGAAAGCTGTTTCCACGCGTTTTTGTAATTTCAATTTTAAATGTTTTTGCACACATGTTTTTGAATTTGAATTTGAAATTTAAATTTATCCCGCTCTTGTTTTGAACTTTGAATTTATCCCGCTCTTGTTTTGAAATTTGAATTTCTAAATACCCTTATATAAAGAATACCATAATATAATCTTTTGCACACACTTCACTTTCTAAACAATTTTACAATGCTTAATCATTGGTCTGTTGAAGAAGAGAACTTGCTAGCCGACATGTGGCTTGGTGTTTATTAATTCCATAGCGAATCCGTGTTTTGGAATGATGTTATAGAGAGGTTCAACAACAATTCTGACGGTCCTTTTCGTAACAAACACCAAATAACGGGTAAGTGGGCAAGAATGAACTATGAATGTCAAAAATTCAATGATATTTACTTGAGCGTGCAGCATAATGACGAGTTCAATGATCACACTGCAATGAACATTTTCAGAGAACGCTTTGGTGGGCAAGGCTTCAAATATCTTAACGTGTGGTTCATTGTGAGAAACAGCCACATATGGAACAGATATAGGGATTAATGGCTTTTGTTGTTCTGTATCGTTTGTATTTGTATTTCCGTATCGTTTGTGGTTGTATTTCCGTATCGTTTGTATTTGTATTTCCGTATCGTTTGTGGTTGTATTTCCGTTTCGTTTGTATTTTTATTCTCCCGCCCTTGAATTTGAATTTGAATTTAAAATACTATCCCGCCCTTCAAGTTGAATTTGAATTCAAAATAGTATCCCGCCCTTCAAGTTGATTTTGAATTTAAAATACTATCCCGCTTTCAAATTTGATTTTGAATTTTGAATTTAAAATGTATCCCGCTTTAAATAAATCCCTATTAATACCATACGAAACCATTCAATTTTTCACACACTTCAATATCTACATCTTTTTAAAATGAATAATCGTTGGTCAATGGAAGAGGAAAACTTGCTAGCTAACGTATGGCTTGAAGTTCACGAAGCTAGAGACCTTGTGAATGAACGTTCTTTTTGGAATGACGTTACACAAAGGTTCAACGATCAGACTGATGGTGAGCACCGTAATAAAAATAGTATTACGGCTCAATGGAATAGAATCAACCTTGAATGTCTTAGATATAATGCTATTTACAAAGAGTTGCAACGTACAAGTCAAGATTCTTGTCGTCTCAGCAATGCAAACCGAATTTATCATGAACGCCATGGAGGAGGGTTAAAATATCAACATGTGTGGTTCATTCTGAGAAACACGTGGCATGGGACAAGAGACAATGAGTAACGGTGTTTTATGTTCAAGTATTTCCGTTTGTTTGTATTTGTATATTCCGTATCGTTTGTGGTTGTATTCTGCTTTCGTCCACCGTGATGGGAAGTTTAATGGCTAGTATGGATGTACATGTCACTTTACAGTTTGAATTTGAATCAAAAGCTTAACGGTCTAGTTCAGTATACAATAGCAATCTTTACTCAACTTCGTATTGTCAACAACTGCAAAACTCAAATTTCACAAAACACTATGGCTAACCAAACCCTCTTTCTTAAGAAATGGATGAAACAGATTGCAACTTCAAGTCGCATTGAAAATGGGTCAGCCGGAACAAGTGTTGCAAGTTTGGGAAGAAAAGGTCAGCACTGAATCGATAATTACAAGTCTATATAAAATTCTTGATGATGTATGCATATCGTATCTTATCTGTGAGAAACTAGAAGGGGGTTGAATAGTTTACGGTTTTTAAGTTGATATCTGTTTGAAACTTTCGTGTAATCAAAGATCTAAACAAAAGACAATATTGTAATGCAAAGATAGAGGAAACGAAACGCATCAACCACAACACGAGTATTTATCGGTAGTTTCGGCTACAAGCGCTCTTTTTCTCCTTTGCCTACGTCACGCGCCCGAGTATCCAACTCGAGGAGTTTCTTTCAACTAGGTCAACAATCTCCGTTTCACCGGCGGAGAAAACCTTACACGTCCTTACACGATTTACCGACACCTAAGCCTCAGATGTCGATGTTCTTCTTACAAGGTACAACCAACTCCCGTTAGCTCTTTTCACAAGTGCGTCACAACAACTCCCGTCAGCACTATGATACTTTTAAGGCTAAAATCTAACCGATCATAACTTAAACGATACACAAACCAAATGAGTGTAAATATACAAGAACTATTATCAATGTTAAGCTAACAAGTCTTGCACTTTGTGTTGAAGTACTTGGTAACTTTGCTATGAGTTTGGTGGAACTTTCTTTGCTACAAAAGAGACTTCACGAATTATGAAGATGTTAACTGGGGTTAGGAAGAAAGAAGTGAGTATACGTGCACAGATTGTAATAAGAAAGTCATAAAGGAAAAATTGCTACACAAATGGCTTGGTATTTACTAGCAAAAAGTTTTTCAGCAGCTGGCGCGGATGTCGGCGACAACCCGCCTCACAAAGGGTTCCGCCCCGGTGTCCTCAAGGTTCGCCGGGGTCTGACAGAACAACTTGCTGCGAATAAATTCATCCCAAACCAACCATGGTCACATCAACCTACTTACAAGTCAAATATATACCTATGTGTAAGACCACTTCTACTGAGACTATCAAACCAGCGGACAATCTAATACCCTATCAAATGTCTATACTTGGGTTTTGACACAAATTCCATAAATGTGATGTGACACTTTCCTTTTATTAACGAGAATATGAAAATGTTAAGTCTAATGTGAAATGTTAATGTAGCAAGAAAGATCTAGTTACCTGTAAGATTGAACTAAAATCATGTTTGTACCTCAAAGACACCTAAAGTCCTACATTCTTTGTCGTTAACTAAACTTAGTAAAGTCCGTCAAAAGTATACGGAGTGAGACGGTTTTTAGCCGATATTTGTATTAACAATCTCCCCCTTTTTGTTGATGACAAAACATAAACTTTGTTTTTAAGTAAACCACTAATTTTAGTTGTACATCTTAAAAAGAATGTTATATTTAAACTTGTTTTACTTAATTGATGAAAATCATTTTAAGTTAAAAAGTTTAGATAACTTTCTCCTCCTTTTTGTCGAAACAAAAAGAAGAGTAGTGTAGCGGAACTATGCACTTGCTCCCCCTTGGTCGATACTCCCCCTAAAAGGAGTGCCAAGTTGGGATACATGGATTTTGAACTTACAAAAAAATGGTTAGTTGGTGATAATGATACATAATCAAGCATGTAGTCACCACATATTATGAGAATATAATCAACCACAATCACAACTCATATATGATCAACTAACTATGAAAATAAGATAGTAGTAAAAGATATCATTCCACGTAAAATTTGACTTTCAAAAAGTCAAAGACAAGAAATGAAAATACCCTCCTACTTCTAAAAATAAAAGTTAAAAATAACCAAGAAATAAAAGAAAAATAAACTCCTACTTCTATAAGTAGAAGACATTCAACACATCCTAAATGGGGCAAAAAGGCCTCCAAATAAAAGCTCTAGGAGTTGTTTGGATGGGAAAGAGCATCCAAACGCTCAAGAACGTGTTGTATAGCAAAGCGGGTCTCATCTTGAAATTGGTGAAGCATCATTTTGATGTTGTCACCGATTTTAATCATTTGCTCACATTGTGAGCAAGAATGGTGATGAGTTGGTTGGGAAGGGTGTTGGGAATAAAGCTAACAGTTACCACTGATAGGCTTGTGGAAGACACTGCT